>JAQGBJ010000240.1:0-51761 GCA_034698345.1 Sphaeridia pumilis
ATCGGCAGCAAGATGGCCGAAGACATTTTTTTCTTGTTCATTGTTTCCGTTTATTCCAAGCTTGATTTTCAGTTAACACGTCCGTTGGAGAGCATGCGCGGAAAGTTCGGCGTGACGGTACCTCCTCCGAAGGCGTTTTTGAAAGCGGCTTTGATAGAAAATATGTGATTGTTAGCAGGATATTAATTGTCTTTTAACGGGCTTGCTTATAGAAATTTAATTGCTTTGCTACTTTATTCGGCCCAAAAATTTAGGTATTTTAAAGTTAAAAATGCTGTAAAATAATTGTATTCACTGATTGAGCTATAATAAATAAAACACATGGCGTTAAACCTAGGCTACACAAGATAATAATAATTTTATTATTATCGATGTTATTGTTATCAAACAGCTAAATTTAAATTCGGCCATTTGTGTTACTATGGGAATTTAATCTACCAACTTATTCAAAAAATTAACCACAAGTGGTCTATTTTTTGTCAATTTCCCAAAACCAGTCCATAAAAACGAAAAACGAAGAGTGTCTTGCACAACTACAAGCTGTCCTCTATTGGTTGATACCAAATATAACTTCCAAAACTGTCTGAGAACCGCCGAACCGCGCTACACGACAATACAGAAATCATCAAAGGGAAACCACAAGGCCTACTCGTGTAGCCTAATAATAACATGATTCAATTACATGCATCAGTATTGAATCACAATTTGCCAATTTCCAGCAGGCGGTAAATGGATGGAACATGGAAGATGTGCGAGTAAACTGGGGCAGGAAATGAAGTGGCGAAATTAAGATAAATGGCTGCGGCTGCGAGTCTAGAAAATTCAATTCATTTTACGATGACGTTGAAAAGGTTAAGGTCATTTGGTTGTAGAGATGTAAGAATTTGATGAAATGAAGCAAGCTATTAGTTGATGTAGTTTAAAAAGATAGGCTTACACTCGCCAATAGATTTGGGCTATTAATAGAGTAACCACGAAAAAGGAGTGCGCTGTCTCGACGACCCCACATGTATGTGGATCAAGTTACAAATTCACACTCGCCAATTATCAAGGCCAAATTAATTCCGAGAAACATGTCATGTGCATTTCTTGTCCGATGAGAACGGCAATCGAGTAAATTGTTTGCTTTAGGCTTTTAGAAGAAAAGATTTGCCAACGAAGCTGCAGCTGGATTTGCAGCAGCAAACCGTATAATTCAAAATGGCGAAATCTTCGGGAAATCCGAAAGATACGGAACTGCAGCCGAGTGAAACTGAAGGTTTTGATAACGTTTTTAATTTGGTTGGTGGCGCTGGATGTTTTCAATGGTTCTTGTTCTTCCTTGTCAGCATCCAGGTAAGGTTTTAGATAAATACCATACGAAGAATTTCAAAAAAAAATAAGGTTGTTAATTTTTTTAACGAAGGATTATTATTTAGGGATGGCTGATGGCGTACCATCATGTCGGAGCTGTGTATTTGGCATATGTTCCGGAGCATTGGTGCAGGATTCCAGAGTTGGAGGGGTCTGAGATGACCCTGCTGGAAATTCGGGATTTGACTATACCGCCTATTAACAACAGGTCAAGAGAAAAATTAAAAAATCGGCGAAGCTTCAATACAATGATTTTTGGCTCTGGCTGATGGTAATGTGATGTGTTGAATTTGTGTAGTTCGGTGAAACAGTATGATAGCTGCAAGCAGTATGACATGGATTTTTCAAACTTTGCGAAAGACAGCTACGAAGGGGCAAAATGGTCATTGAGTTCCATGGAAAACATTGGCACAAGACAATGCAGCGATTGGGTCTACAACAATACTGTTTTTAACAGTTCTGTCGTCACTCAGGTATATAAAAATTGGCGAAAAATATTGGATTCTGGTTCTACAGTGTTTCCATGATTTTTTGTTTGCAGTTTAATCTGGTTTGTGATCGAGGGCATCTAGTTGCACTTATACAGGTAAAAAATAGTTTCGTTAAAATATGGCGGTTCGAGCGAATTTTAAATTAAATTTACTGTCGGAACTACAGGCCTCGTACATGGGAGGAGTCTTTGCTGGCTCCTTGATTCTCGGATCGGCATCTGACAAGTTAGATTTTGAAATTATTTTAAAAGCCATTTGAGGAACAAAGTTTTCTTATTATTTCTAAATTCCAGGCTTCTTGGAAGAAGGAATGCCATTTTGATAGCCCAGGCACTGATGGTGGTATTCGGATTCGCTGCTGCTTTCGCCCCCTATTTTTGGATGTTCATACTTTTCAGATTTTTAATCGCTGCGGGAACTACAGGGTCATTTCAAAATTGCTTCGTGCTACGCAAGTTTTCCTAGATTTTATATTTATGAAACATTTTTATGAAAAATCAGAGGGGTTTGTAATATAATTTTTTGCTGCAGTTCTCGAGCACTCCGATACCAAATACCGAGGCTTATTGGGCATCATTCAGCAAATGCCATTTGCTGGTGGTTACATGGCGTTGGCGGTAAGCTGTAGTTAATTATCTACCTGATATCGATATCGTCAGCCCTTGCACATTCCCTCTTATTGCATTGAACGTTCTTTTGACAGCTCTACGGATATTTTTTCCGAGAATGGGACCATTTGCAATTGAGTTTCGCAGTTTCAACGCTCGTACTCATCGTCAATTTTTGGTGAGTCTTGCCAATCCTTGAATACAGTATATATGAAGCTTGCTAGCGTTGCTTCAACTTTCCAATACGGGGAAGAGCGTTTTTTATCTTGCTCTGCTGACAATGAGCAGATAATGACTATAGCTAAAAGGTGTTTGTTTACACTGGGCATGACCTCATCTGATTTCAGGATTCTGCCGGAATCTGCTCGATGGCTTGCTTCCCGTGGACGAGACGAGGAAGCAATCGAGAGAATCAACTATATGGCAAAATGGAACAAGAAACCAGCTCCACCTCGAGAAATACTTTACCCTTTGCTTGCGTCATGTCGGGATGACAAACCGGAGACTGGAGAAAAACCATCACTTGCCTCATGCGGCACTGATTTTCGCAACACGGTGCAAAATTACTTTAACCTCGTAGGAACGCCGGAATTACGTCGGCGATCTCTGTCCATCTGGTTTTTGTTCTCGACAGTCGCTTTTGTGTACTACGGCATCGTACTGGACTCGGCCAAAGAAAATGTCTTTCTCATGGTATTTTTAGGGTATGTCATGTCACTAAATCTTTCAGGATTCCTAGTGCAGATGAGCTTTAAAATTGAAACACGGATACAATTTTAGCGGATTGACCGAAGTACCCGCGTATCTTGTCGTCATCCCTTTGGTGTCCAGGTGGGGCCGGAGACCAAGTTTGATTACATTTTTTGCGTTGACAGGAGCTTTGTTTATCGGCTTCGGATTGACTAGCACAGGTTCGTATTTTGTATTTGTAGGACGCTTTAGATTTAATTTTTACTAGTCAATTTTCAATACGTTTCAGAATACGTTGCCGCACGGATGACGCTGTCAATGTTGGGAAAACTGGCAATTTCGTCTTGCTTCGGTATAGTTTACTTACTGGGCGCTGAATTATACCCAACTTCAGCAAGGACGACTGGACTTGGAGCGGCGGTGTTGATGGGCCGATTTGGATCGATTCTAGTGCCGTATATTGTCCAAGGATTTGTATGCACTTACAAAAATTGTTCTTGCTTGTTTGGCTCCATTATGTGTTTTATGAGGCTCATAATTTTTTTCCATAGCAACCGATACACCGAGACCTTCCAACTTGGATCTTCGGCATTGGGGCTGTTCTCGGGGCTATTGTTGCTGCGGCCCTTCCAGAAACCAAGGACGAGAAAATGGCAGACTCGCTGACGCAGGTTGAAGTTGCAGCTAGTAAGAAGAATAAAAAGCAGAATGCTGAAACTGCAATTTGAGACCAACCAGGGAATGTATAAGTTCCATTGTAAATATTGGTTCAAATGTAATGTTGTCGTGCCAACAGTAACTTGAATAAAAAATGCTTGGTAAAATCATGAATGGAAGTCAAAACAATTCGGACTGAAGATTCTGTGTGGAGTTACATTAATTTGTGAAATAAAAATGCTTGTCGCATTTCTACTGGGCGCTGGGACCTACTTGGTCTATTATTGGTTCAAACGGCGATTTGCTTCTAAAAAATACGACAAGTACAAAGCTCCTGAGGAGTTTATGAAAAATTGCAAAATTCCAGGCCCCGGTTGGGACGACCCTGTCAGGGTAAGCCCACTGACTCCTTGTGCAGTTTCTCAAATTAATTGTGTTTTGACTTTAGATAATCGAAATAAATTCCTTATCGCGCAGAAAAAAGAAGAAACAGGCAAGCAAGGCGAAAAGCCCAAACACAACATGAACCTTGCTGAAGAAGTTCTTCTGAGGAAGGAATTGGAGGAAGAATTAGGATTGCCACTTCTTCCAATGGTGAGATTGAAGACGATTAAAGACGATCAAGTTTATTTTACAGAAAGTAAAAAAAATCCCATTTACAATTTTCAGGATGAATCATTTGGCAGTATTGCCTTAGCAGAAAGAGCGCGTCAAGAGGATGAACTTCAAAGAAAGTTGGAGGCCAAGTTTCAGATCAAGTTGCAACAATACAGGGAGAAAGCGGAAAAAGAAAATTGGCCTACTGAATGCGAGTATGATGATTATACAGAATAGTGAAGACAGTTTCAGTTCGTCAATGTATGTTTCAAGTTGTTATTATTTATTAGTGTTGTAGAATTTAAGTGAATTTATATAATTCAGAGTTTAAGCATGCGTGTAGTAGAGTTTATGAGTAAGCAACCATACGTGGAAATAGGACAGCGTCATTTCGCTGAATCCAGGTAAACAAAGATATGAAATGAGTCAATCTTACTATCCAGGCGGTGATAAAGCCGCAATGTTCGGAGCGTCTCCGGCGCATAATAAACGTCAATGAAAATAGCACTGAAACTAGCATGTGTAAAAAATTCCATATTCTTTCATATTGAACTTTTTGCTGTCCGAATCATGAATGCCACAGTATAATCTGCAAAATGCGATAAACGTAAAGGTCTAAAGGAGCAAAATGATTTGAAACTGATGTAATGAACTATGACGGGACTTTGTTGTTGTTGTAAGGCAAGGCGTGAAAATGTCGGACGTTCTTACTTGCTTACACCATCGCTAAAAGAATGACTAATCAACGTTGCGGATATCGTTATGATGAGTGCTAAGGCTTTATCGTTTCCTATTGTTGGGAAATTGTAGGTGCGATTCTGCAAATCCTGTCAATGATAAGATAAAAAGCGTGTCTCATCTTTTGGGCTAATTGAGATAATTTTTAGCAGCCATTTTAAATATAACGAATCCTCGCCATTCTCGGTCTTCAGTCAGTGCTGCATATGTGGTCCCAGGAGGATCCACAGAGTTCCGAAATAGTATTTTACGAGTAAACGTTGGTTTGAAGTGAAAAATTTGACGTGAGAAATATTTTTACATTGGAAATCAAGTTCAGTGGATTCTGCAAGCCGCCGCTGGACACAATGGCGGGCTCCAAATATTTAGCGTTAGTCGGAGTGGTGCTGGTTTTGTGCTGCAGTGCAGTCAAGGGTCAGGCTGATTTCACTGGATCCGACGAAACGGATGTCGAAGTTTTTGGTGACGGTAATTAAAAAACATTTTATTTTTCTGAATTGGCTGGTACCGTTTCAAATTATGACGAATTCGGCGAACGACAGGTTTTTGATCGAGTAGTGTTCACTTTTTGCTTCATGGAGGAAAGTAAATAATTTTCGGAGCTTTATATATGCTATCCGCTGAAATATATATTTCATGCAGTAATTTTTAAAGAGTAGTTTGAAAATCGAGGTTCGAAAATTCGCTTGAATATTGTTTGGCAAGCGAGTAGGAAGCGGAGGTGCCAACTCACCAATATTTACTCAGGCCACTAAAAGAGCTTTGCTATCTTATCATCGGCAGCTCCACTTATGTCACCTCAAACAAAGATTTCGAAGCTATTTAGGTCAACGGTTTTGCTCAAGTAACGAGAACCTGAGGCCTAGCAAAGTCACACTTTTCCAAAAGACTGTTACCCCACGACTCTTGACATCAAGTAAAACGCCCAATTTGATATAACAATGCATGAAATTTATTTACAGAGGATCCCATGTTTTCGAGAGTTGACCCAAAACCCGTGGAGGAAAAAGAAAAATCCGGGCGGCAAATGATCAACGCTGCTGATTCCAGTGGATACAGAATCAGTGCAGGTCGGCTGAAGGAAATTCGTCAAGAGCTGCTGTACCCATTCTACGACCAAGGTAATGAAAATTCTGGAATTTTTTATTTCAGCAATAAAATATATAGTAGTTGAAAATTTAAAAACTCGTATAGCCAACTGCAGCATTAAGCATATTAATCAGTCAAGTTGTTAGTTTCCGGTTGAGCAGCAAAAATAATTATTCTACGATCAGGCTTGCTGCAAAACATTTTGGTACAGGCAAGTTCTCCTTCGTCGTCACAGAGACAGGTGTTGCACTCGTCAATTTGGTAGATTTTTCCATGGACGCATGTTTCAGTTCCTTCAAACCATTAATTATACATTAATAGTTGTATATATTTAAAGATTGGCAAAATTACCTGGCATACAAACTTAAATAATAAAAACTCACCTTCCAAAATACGCTTCACGGCCTCTGGTTCCAAAATTTCCCCCGATGCAGGTGACGTAGGCACAACAACTGGTTCTTGAATTTCCGGTTCTTGAGAATTGTCCTTTTCGTTATCGCTGCATGACGGGCATCTGGCCACTGAAACGACGACAGTTGTGACCGATGAGCGGGGATGTGTCACGGATATCAAGTACATCAGGGCCCAAAAGGAAGATAGGAGCATGAAGAACAAGAGCAGAGGTTTTCGATCCGGTTTCACAACAAGCGAAACTGGAGACTGACGGTCGAACACAATTTGGTCCGCTGTGGGCTTCATGGTGAAGCAAAATGATTGCGAAGGCTAAAAAAAGGTTCTAGCGTAGCAGGGGCTGTGATAGGACTGTTTTTTCCAGATTGTCGAATTGAATGCTCAACTGACACGAAGGACTGTGATCGTTAGTGGAATTCTTATTTTTCAGAAGCAGGGTTATCTTGTTTTGAGTTGATGCACTGGAGGCTAAATGGGGTTATTTAAGTATTGGCATACATTAATGTACAGTAATGAATCGGCATTGTGAGTCACTGTCAACTTACAATAGACCAGTAGCAAGAAGCAGATGTTTCCTTGCGGTTATAATAAATATTTACATCTGGTTGACGCAATCGAGTTCCTAGTTTACCATAATAAAACATTGGGCGGATATATCATGGACGACTATTAAAATAATATTAATGCCAACTTTATTTTTGCGCCGTTTAAAAAAGTCTTGTGTTTTCAGGCGGTCATGAAAATAACGGCGATTACCAGAAGAACCTCAGGGACAACACGCCCCAAGTGACTAAGCATCTCAACTTCTTGATGCCATTCTTCGGATTCGGGTACAATTATACTTGGGTGAGTAGTCTAAAGCATTGACTGACTGAGTCATCTAAAAATGACTCTTTGAAACGGTTCATATGGATTCTTACGACTTATAACGAAATGCACTTCTTTTGTTCAGCTTTCTCTTCACGGTTTCTTGGCGTTCAGCGATGGTCCCACAATTTCGCCCAAATATCCACTGCAGTTTCCTATTGTCGACTACCCTCACCAAGCTGACCCTTCCTTCATTGGACCTTTCTTTTCCAAGTGTAAAATCGGTGACCTTGTTGGAGATGAAGTTGATCCCAGAAAGTCGGGAGTGTACTTCAGGTAAGTCCTGTCACCGCCTTGTAAAAAACATACTCGAACTGGTCCTTTAAATCACGTTATTCTGAACCACAGGGTCGAACGTGATTTGCCGACGAGGACTGACCGACTTGGTGTTGAAATCAGAGAAAGATTGCTGTGGGATATCCGAGAAGGTATTGTCGGAGCCGAATGGTTCGAACCAAGGCATGCAATCATCGTTACTTGGAAGAATGTCAGTTTTGCTGGTGGATACGGCGGCGCTTCCAAGTTGGTGAGTACATAAAGTTTACCTGTATCAAGCCAATATTGTAGAGAAATTAGGTTTGAACTAACAAAGCTGATAAATATCTAGACAAATACGTTCCAACTCGTCATTGGAACAGACGAAACCAGAACCTACGCCATGTTTAACTACAAGCATTTGGGCTGGATGTCTCACACTGAAGCTGGTGGCTCTTCAGAAGACGGAACTGGAGGAACTCCAGCTTTTGTAAGTTTTAGTCCTAAAAGCAGCGAAATAACACATAGGAACTGAACTAACAAAATATATTTTTTTGTGCAGATCGGATTTAATGCCGGAAACGGCACAAGAGCCTTTGAATACAAACCGTATTCGCAAACGCCCAAATTGCCTAATATCATGTCGAGTGGAAACGTGAACGGATTCCCAGGAAGACACATTTTCCGAATCGATGAAAAAATCATGCCTGGCCAATGTATCCCTGAAGTTTGTAAGTTTTTAGATCACTTGCTATAAGCTGAATTAGTTGGAAGAATTTTTTGATGCTTACTTCCGGTTTGTGTAGATGACATGACTTCACATCAACAACAACTGAGCTTCGCCCCCGAAAGCGGCAACATGTTGGGTGGAACTATTGTTAACATTACCGGTCCTTGTTTCCGGGAAGATCAGGCGATTCATTGCAGGTTTAACACACATCGCGTCCAGGGCGCTGTAATTGACGAGAACAGAGCCACTTGTGTCATGCCTCCAGTGTACGCAACAGGCTACATCGACATCTTTGTCGAAGTTGAAGGCTCCAACGATTTGCTGTGGAAGGGAAAGTTTCTGATTGAAACGCCGTTCACTTCTCCCGAACTCGTCAGCTTCCCTGATAACCAGCACCTGCAATTGAATCCAACAGAATTGAGGGTCAAGTGGGACTATAAGAATTTGACAAATAATCTGGACGTGCCTGTATCTTTAACCCTTTGGGGATATGAAGAAAACACAATTAATCCGCAGTTGATCTACATTGATACCTTGGCTGTGAGTTGGATCTTGAGCATTGGCTGAGTGTTTAAAAATTAGCCACAATATAATTTCTCGATTGTTTCTAGTATTCTGTTCCCAATCGCGGAGAATATACTTTGAACCCCAAGGAATTCCAAAGGAAAAAGACACCAAAAGTACTTCATCTAGAAATTGGAGTTGTAACTGTCAATATCACAAATCCTAGCGATGCTCTTGGTACACCGTATGCTCCGTAAGTTATCCAGAACTTTTTCTGATGTTTCAGAATTAGACATTTACTTTTTACACGTGGACTTTTCAAATCCGTTAGGGTTATTTGGAGTCGACCGATTCCACTCGCCTGGTACTTTGAGCCTCAATGGAGAGACAAACATGGCGAACGATGGGTCGAACAACGTTGCGAAGATTGGATTGTCAGAGACAGATTGCTTAGGAACTTCGCTGCTGATGTAAGTCTTACAATCGTTTTGTTACCAAACAATAATGATAAGTTGACTAAAATATTTGGAAGCTCTAATAATCACATGCTCTCACAGCTTCCAGTTTGCCCATGCACATTAGACCAAGCTATTCACGACAAAGGCAGATTCCATCCTGACCCCAACTGTGACAAGGACGGCAAAGTTTCAAACTGCTACTTGCACGAACAAGCCAAGCACTGCGTCCACTCGTCGATGCCCAGGTACTGATGGCTTCTATGAAACTTGTGTTTTAATTCCAAAAAAAACTATAAGAAGCTATGACTTTAACACTTGAATCTTGTTTCAGTCCATCGGGCGGTGGTCAACAATGCTGCTACGACATCCACGGATACTTGATGATGACCCATGACCGCAAGTGGGGAGGCAGACCTGGACGTGCTCACGATTTGGGACACATTCCGTGGAACGAGGCTAGCAAGGTAAATCGCAAGTGCTTCAGAAGCCCAGCAAGTTTTCACAACTGGTACTCAATCCCAAATTTTTGTATTGTTCAGGTCCCTTCGCTCTCTCACTACCTTCATGACGTAGCTCCATTCTTCCCCTGCTGTATGTGGAACCACGAACAGTCCTGGTGGTGTATGACCTACCGATATGAACGTCGAGTCTCTCAGAACTGCGTCGGATACCAACCGCCAATGATTGGTAACTTCAAGACAAAAACCAATACTTTGAGGCTTCATCAAAGAAATAGGGCTTGAAACAGGGCTTTTACTTTTAGCTGGAGTTTACGGTGACCCGCACTTTTACACCTTCGACGGAGTTCCATACACATTCAATGGCAAAGGAGAGTACGTCCTTTTAAGGGCTGACAGCAACAGACACAAACTCGATGTCCAAGGACGCTTCGAGCAACTGCCTGACAACTACTACGGTGAAGTAAAGGCTACCATCTTAACCGCTGTGGCTGCAAAGGACAACCAGTCTTCGACTGTCGAAATCAGACTTCGGCCCCGTGAAGCCCAGTGGAGGTACAAGTTGGATGTCATTGTGGATCAGCACCGTATTTTCTTTGATCGGTATCCTCAGCGCATTCAAGCTTTCCCAGGTACGGTTCTCAAACATGATCAATTGTACGAATGATCAAGTTTTGCTATAAAAATGAAATCTTTCAGGTGTTACTGTGTACACCCCAAGCACCATTCAGAACCAGTCCCACGTCATCGCAATGTTCGAATCCGGAGCAGGTGTCGAAGTCATCGAAAACAGAGGCCATATGACGTGCAGAGTGTACCTACCAATGACGTTCCTGAATCAAACTAAAGGACTATTCGGAAACTGGAGTGGAATTATAGATGACGATTTTGTTTTGCCGGATGGTTCCGTTAGCTCTGTTGGGAACACAAACAGTATCGAAAACTTCCATAGTTCTTTTGCACAATATTGGAACGTTGATAACAACGCTGCTGAGGACAAGGGCGCTTCGCTATTCTACCACGAAAATGGCAAGACAAGCAGTACATACAGTGACAGACTTTTCAAGCCTGTTTATTCCCAGGATCCGGCAGTAATCCTACCGGCAAATGTGTAAGTTCGATATACTTCGAAGAAGAAAGAAATTGGCTCTGGAATATTTGTAAAATTGGTTGTGCTTTACAGGACGCTGAAATCGGACGAAGTAAATCGGTTCTGTGGAGACTCGTTCCCCTGCAAATACGACTACAGTGTTACGCTCAACCGAGACTTTGCCCATTGGTCCAAATATTACCAGGGTCAGTTCAAAGAAATCAGGGAAACCAAGTTGAAGCCAAGTAAGTGGAGGCTACACATTTTTCTTAGAAGGTTAATAATTTTCGTCGCTACTAAAACTCGAAATGTTTTGTATAGTTATTTCGTGCGGAGCTCTGATGGCGCCGATCCACGGTCGCAAGAGCAGCATCAAGTACACACCCGGCACTGAAGTCCAGTTTGAATGCGACCCTGACTTCATTCTGATCGGAGAAAGAAAGCGAGTCTGTCAGGCCAATGGCGAATGGACCATGAGCGGACAGGACAGGACGACGGAATCTGACTGGTTCAATTGGGTTCCAGTGTACACGACCAGATGTGTCGGTAAGTAAACGTTTATATCCTGTCATTTGATAGCAGATAGGTGAATTACAGCTTTATAGTTAGATGTATTCCACTTGTATCATATAAAACCCCAGAGATAGCTTCTCCAGTTAGGCATACAGAAATGCGTTAGTTGTTGTTGTTGTTTCTTGAACGTTCTCCTGATGGTCTCAATAGAAAAAGCCGAATACAAATCAATGACAAGCGCAAGAACTGCTGGAATCGTTCTTGGAATCATTGTCCCGATTCTGCTCATCGTCTTCTTCTTGTGGCATTGCCGGAACCGCGCCATGCGGGATGAAGAACGGAAACAGTCTCAGAACATTTACTACAACATGAAGCAGAGGAGCAAAGGCAAACCAACCAACATTTCGTCCCCGAAACAAGGAAATAAGGAACCTTTTGTCGTATTGACGTCCGACCAGGAGAAACCGGTTGCGAAAATGGACGCCAAACCGGTAAAACGAAGTCCGCCGTTGGAGCGAGAGCCGTCGCCGCGAGTGCATCATCCAGTTCATCATCCAGTTGCTCTTCCAGAGCTCGAAGGATCTCCAAAAGCCAGAGGATCTCGACTCAATTCTTTAAGAAGTTCTAGTTCGAACGACGATACGTTCTCTACGCGAACTCCCATGTCGTCGGACCGTGAAAGCATCACAAGTCCATTGCCGAGGCAAACGGGAAGTGTTGCTGGATCCTTTAGAAGCATACCGAGTAGCAAGCAAACTCCTATGCGCTACGATGGCGATTATGATACTGGGGAACCTTTGCCAAACAGGCCAAATATTGAATTCAATGCGCCCATTAATCCCGAAGAACTACCTCCACCGCCATCTGAAGTCCGGGCTGCGGCTGTTCTGAAGCAGCAGCAGGACGATGCTTGGGTGTCTCCAAGTGTCAAGATATAATTTTAGTTCGGAATACGTTTAATGTATAGCGTGTAAATTATATTACAGCTGTAGAACCTGGGGTCTACCTTTTGTTCATTAGAAGTAGAGTTTGATGGTATAAATGTAGACGTTGTTAGATAATGCTTCGTCTATACGGTTAGCTATGACATTGCCATTTTTGTAAATATTAGAAACGTTTTTCACCTTTGTTAATATGATTTCGTATAGAAAAGGGTGAATACCAGTCAATGAAAAGTACGGTCGTCGCTGGAGTAGTCTTAGGAGTCATCATTCCCTGTGTCATCATCGCCTTGTGTCTCTGGAAAGCCTACCGAAACAGGTCTCATGAAGCGGATGTCAATGCTCAAGATGAGTATGGCAGGTGAGTTGAAGACAAAATGTAATTTGGGGTAAATAATGGATTATGGCAGTCATTATTAACTTTCGAATCTTTACAGGGATCAAGTTAAAATGCGGGAAATCAATGCAAAATTGGAAAAGAAGTCCAGTAATGGTGCGTAGTGTGTAAGCGTAAGACACAACTGTAATTTACGTGTGACTACTTAAGGAATGTACAAATGTTTCAAAGTAAGCGAGCACAATAAGCAATCACATTGGGTTACTGAAAAAGTTTGTTAGACTAAAACATTAGACAAGTTTTCAAGTGTGCAAGTACCAAAATAGTTTGTATCGTGTGTAGCCAACGGCAAATGTAATAAAAGTTCGAATGACTATCTATACTATCTATATCTATCAGTTATGTATTGAGATACATTGGATCAATCATTGACGGTGCAGTGAGTTTTTTCTGCAGCATCTAAATTACTTGCATTTCAGTCAACATTCCATAAAATTTGGTAACTTGAGTCACAACTGAGAGTGGGTACTTTAAGACTCCTAGACGAGTGGTACCTACTACATGTTCACAATTAATACCACTGTAGTTATTCAATAACACTATGACATGAACATGCACGAAAGCAAGATCAACTAATCAATACTGTTGACTTCAAAATCCGACGAATCTTCAAATGACGATGAAGAATAACTTCTCGGATCCGATCTGGAAGTTAGGAGAGAGTCAAAGTTACTGAGATAGGACGTGGAAGTGCCAGCTTGGCTTTTCTCTTGCTCCTGGAAAGATACCTATAAAACAAAACGAGGTTTTAAGGATCCAACTCAAAATTTTGGATTTGTTATTCTGAACGCATTCATACCTTCAAAAATGAAGACAGATCCAGGTTTTCAGAGCCACGACGGTCCTGTAACACTCTGCTAGGAGTACTACTCTGCTGCTTCCACCTCTCCACTGGGGTTCGCGGGACCGTTCGAGGTGTAGCAATTAGTCTAGCTTCTAACCCCTTGAACTTTGGAGTTTTCGTCCCATCATTGGCAGCTTCTAAGCGTGTACCATGCACAGGAGATGCATGCGTAGATTCAGCTATTCTTGCAATAGTCATGCTCTTGTCACGTACTAGACGCCGGATGTTCTTATCAGTCTTCATTAGCTCTTTCACATATTTAGGCAGTTCCGCAGGTACTTCGAGTTTTCTCCGGACTTCCTTTACTGGACTGCTGTACACTGTAATGACTTTCGCAGGTTTTTTCCTCTTCACAACCTTTGGCATGGGGCAATGGGGAAAAGGCCGATTTTCTTTAGAACTTCTAGATGAAATGGTCTTGCTAATTTTAAGTACTTCCTTGTTCTTCTCCTTTCCGATATCGTTCTGAGCAGCTTGACGGGCAGCCTGGAGCAACAAGGATGCTGCTGGCATGGACGCATTCATACCGATAAGGAGCCCTGGAGTTTGGGCGGATATAGAGTTGCCAAACATCCTGTTTCTTTAACAAGGTGAGCGGAGTTCGTTCAAAAGGTGAATGTCGTCCGGTCAGCATTAGCAGCCCATAAGTAACACCTGCCAATGGCTCGATCTTTTACCACTTCATTGACGTAGTGTACGTATGTACACATGACGAGAGATCCTACAAAACCAGAAATAGTCAATGCTTCTAGCTCGATTTACAATAAAAATACAATGAAGGTATACTTTCTTCCCTTTTCTCTTACCATGTTTTTCGAAGTTCGAATTTCGGTCCTCAAATTGGCAAAATCTCCCTTGGCCACACGTTGACCGATTCCAATAAAAGCGACTGATCGTTCTTTGTCCTTTGTGAGAATGTCAACAAAACATTACCACGCGGGCTGTTATTTGCAGCCCTTTAAACGACGGCACCGCTCAAATTCAATCCTACCGAATAACACCCTCGCAGACCATAGTCGACAAAGGAGTTTTGCCTTTCTTCGAGTTCGACGACGAAATTAACCCTCTGCGCGAGCAAAGTCGGCGCTAACGCGGTAAATTCAGCCAGAGCGAGGAATTTGAAGTGGACTTGCCGCTAACTTGCGCTTGCAACATTGTTTGTTATTATAAATTTTGAGTTATTTAAAGAAAAGTCAAAGCTGAAACTGGAAGTACGTCAAGAATTTCGTGAATAATTTATTACTGTAATCAGCGTTACCAGAGGCAGAAGGCAGTTTGTGGGATGCCGAGAACATAATTATAGGGTGATTACAGGCTTAAAAACGTACGTTCCCGGCTAACAGAATTATTTTTGGATCTGCCAGTACAATCAATATTTGACTTCTTACGGTCTTGACTATGATATCACTTGAATACGTTTGAGAAAGCATCGATTTTGTGAATTTTCAACAGTCCGTAGAGACGCAATTTTTGTTTACATCGTTGAAAGGGTTAGAGGGTCGAATTCAATAAATGCTGTGATACGAAAAAATCAGTGATGGAGCTTTCGTGGTGCAACCCTGAGACTTGGAAAACTTGGGACAAGGCTGGAAAACAGCTATAGTAAGTTAATTTTCATTATTTCATGGAGGTAGTTAGTTGTTCGGCTAATTGAAATAGTATTTTTACAATATTATGTGTTTAATTACAGCTTGTCAGAATGTAAAAAGCTTTGTGAAGATTTGGATAGCTCCCCAATGGCTATGGACACTTCTACATCTAATGGAGGCGTGAACGGGCGACGACGCCATCAACTCAGTAAGGAGGACTTGAGCTGCAGTTGCTAACTTGTCAATGTTTGATTCGTTCATCATTGAATTTTGATTTTATAGATGAAAATGACAAACTGTATCATGCTTTCTACACACTCATGAAGCAAGGAGTGACAGGAGTTTTGCGAAAGGACAAGGTCATAATTACTTTGAATGATCTCATCAAACACGATGCGAAAGCAGCTGCAAAATTGACTGACGTGATCTCTGCGCTTGATATTGAAACGGCTACAGCCTCGAGCGATGTTTCGGGTGACCAGAGAGACAATTTCATTTCAATCGTGAAGGCGTGCAATTCTTGCATGAACTATCTGGTTCAGGAAAGATTTGAGTTTGACTCGTTACAAGAAGTCGGCGCTGTTGCTAATCGAAAGCAATGTCAGCAAAAATATGTTCGGATCAAGACCAAGCTGTAGTAAGTTCTGAAAAGAATATCAATGTGAAATTTACAAACGAGTTTATGTTCAAACGTTTTTTCTCTGGGTTTTAGCTACAAACAACAAAAGTTTAACTTGTTCAGAGAAGAAAGCGAAGGTTATGCGAAGTTGATTGCAGAACTCAACCAAAATGTAGATGGACTGAATGCAGCTCATGCAATAGAAGTCATACAGTGTTTGATCGGTAAGCGTGCTGAATTTTACAGTTTGTCCCTGACGTGCACATAATCAGATTTAATATGGACAGAATGTATATTTAATAATACATCTTTATGCAGGTCGTTTCAACCTGGACCCAAACAGGGTAGTTGATTGTGTTCTGGAAGCGTTCGAAAAACAGTTGAATGGCAGTTTCTTTGTTCCTTTGCTGTCGAAACTGGTACCATCCACCGAAACGGTCTGTGAGTTGCTTGGATTCAAGTTGACTGCTAGTGAAAATCCCCCCGAATCCTTGTTTCAGCTGATCGCAATGCTTGTAACGTACGATTTAATCACCATCGATGAAATTTACCCTTGGGTGAGTGTTGTTTCCGATTCAGAGATAAACGTACATCTTTGAGTAATTGAATAACCAGATCAATATTTTAACGTTAAATCCGTAGTTGACGCCTGAAGATAGCAACATTCGAAAGGATTGGGAAGATGAGATCAAAGCAGCCAAAGATTATGCCAAGCGTTCAATGATCGTAACTATCAACAAAGAAGCGACAGATGAAACAGAGGGATCGACTGAAGTCGATCGCGTAGGTTCCCAACCATTGTTTTCTCTTAATTTTAATGGGTAGACATTCACGAAGCTTCTACTTCAGTTTGCAGATAATCAGAAATTCCTTTTGTGCGAAGCCTTGATTGGAATGGGAGCATGGAGCCATGCTTTTTCGTTAGTAAGAAGACTGCCAGACTTCTCCTGCATTAGCAACAGGAGAATCTCAACCAAACTAATACAAACTCTGCATTACATAATCGACCCTTTGTATAAGCAGTAAGTTTTCAGAGTCGTTCATAGGGTGGCCGGTCATATTTAGAAATTCTGAATTGCTTTTTTAGATTACCGGGTAAAAGTTCATTGCTGGTAGGACGACCAGTAGTCACCCCCTCCCCAATGTGTCACCCAGCCGTTGTACCTTCTCAGGTGAAGACTTTTGACGAGTTCAGTTATTGCATGGAGATGTTGCAAACACTTGGACCGTATCTACACCAGGACCCAGTCTTAATGTACAAAATTCTTCGTATAATGAAGGCTTTTCTCAGCTCGGTAAGCAGATGTGCGAAAAATAGAATGCATATCTGTAATTATCATCACCCCATTGTTTTGTCTGTTATAGCCACCATCAGATCAAAAACCAAAGTTATATTTTGACTTCATGACAATACTGGACGAATCCCTGCTACCAGCATTGAGTTTCCTAGATGCGAACTGTTGTTTATCAGAAGAGTTTTGGAATGTTATAAAGCATTACCCATATCACTACAGGTATTTGATCTTTTTCTAAGACTTCCTAAGGTTCTTAAAAATTTCTAACTCGATCTAATACCTTCTAGGTACCGCTTGTATGGCTCTTGGAAGGGTGACGCTGTAGCTTTACAGCATCCAACGCTGATAAAAAAGAGAGTTGATGCGGTCTCGCGGATAAAGAAAGTTATGCGTCGGATATCGAAAGAAAATGTGAAACTTATTGGGAGAGGATTAGGAAAGTTGTCACATTCGATGCCCGGAGTCGTTTTTGATTATGTAAGTTAGTTTAATAACCGTATGAATTTAATGATGCGTTTAAGTTCATAAATCATATTGTTTGCAGATTTTGTCACAAGTCCAGCTGTTTGATAACCTCATAAACCCAGTAATAGACGCTCTGAAGTTCTTGACTCCATTGAGCTACGATGTGCTAGGATTCTGTCTTTTGGAAGCTCTATCTCCTAGTCCCCATAGTTCATCAGGGCAATTGTCGTTGGTAAGTATTCCAAGTGAAATGAACCTTCAGCGTAGTGACGTGTTATGTAAAGTAAAATGAAATAATGTATGGGTTTGTTATAGACTTTGATGCCTGATAGGCCACGTACGAAACATGATGGCTCAACCATTGCGCAATGGCTTCAAAGCTTAGCATCGTTTGTAGGAGCGATTTGCAAGAAGTACTCGTTAGAACTGCAGCCTCTTCTTCAATATATAGCCAACCAGCTCAAGAGCAAACAAAGTCTGGATTTGCTAATCCTCAAAGAAATCGTTAACAAAATGACTGGAATCGAAGCAGCCGAAGAAATGACTGAAGACCAACTAGCTGCAATGGCTGGAGGAGAGCTATTACGGGGAGAGGTAATTTTGCGAAATTAGTTTAAAGTTATTCAATCTTTATCATAACAATGGTGTTTTGCTAGGCTGGGTACTTCGGTCAAGTCAGAACTGCGAAAAAGTCTGCTAGTCGTCTAAGAGAAGCTGTTTCAACTGATGATCTTGCAGTGACTCTATGCATATTGATGGCTCAACAGAGGAATTGTATCATATATAACGAATCTTTAGATCTGCATACCAAGCTTGTGGGAAAGCTGTACGACCAGGTACTAATCAGCATGCACTCTTTCAAACATTCAAAGATTGTGGAAAAATTATGATTAAAATGCTTGTTTTGCGTTTCAGTGTCAAGACACGTTGGTACAATTCGGGACTTTTCTTGCAACTTCGTGCACTCTGGATGATTATGCGAAAAAAATTCCTTCGTTAGAGAAAATGATAACGGAATACCATATTTCCTCCGATGCAGCTTTCTTTTTATGGCGACCTCTGTTTGCAAGTGCCATCAGCGTAAGTAGCGGATGTAAATTTATTTATTTACGCACATCGACCTAGAAATAATGAAGGATATTTTGCAGACTAAGTACGACGAATTACGTCGAGCAGAAAAAGCGCACAAGAACATGTCCACGCAACAGCGAAAGGCGAAATACGTGGAGGCGGCAAAAATAGTCTTCTCGCCTATTGTCGACACTGTAAGAAATTGCTTGCCTAGCAAAACATGGGAGGACATATCCTTGAACTTTTACGTCACATTTTGGTCCTACACCTTGTACGACCTGTTCGTGCCTTCGGATGCTTACAAACGTGAAGTGGCTAGAATTCAACAGTTGTCTCAAGCTGCAGCAGAGAATAAAGAACTTGCTTCAAGCAAAAGAAAAAAAGAACAAGAACGATGCCAAGCTCTGATTGACAAGCTGCAGGAAGAAGAAAAGCGACAAAAGGAACACGTAGAGCGTGTAATGGAAAAGCTTAATCAGGTACCACTGAAAATGTTTGTGGTGTGACCATGGTTTTGCGAATTCTTTAAATTTGTATGTATCCACAGGACAAGGAAACATGGTTCATGTCTCGCACTGCGAAATCCGCTAAAAATGAAGCAGTCACGGCCTTTCTGCAATTGTGTCTATTCCCTAGATGCATTTTCACTGCACCCGACACACTATATTGCGCCCATTTCGTGAATATCATTCATTCTTTATCAACTCCGAATTTTTCTACTTTGATCTGCTACGATCGTGTAAGTTAATTTCTGGAACATAAATTTGTAAAAATTAATGAAGGAGTAACGAAACAATATGTTTATTTTGAAGATCTTCTGTGATATTATCTACACTGTCACGTCGTGTACTGAAAATGAAGCTAACCGATACGGCCGATTCCTTTGTGCATTACTTGGAACCGTGATGAAATGGCACGGGGACAAATCGACGTTTGATAAGGTTGAGTTTACAGCAGCAGATTCTGTGATTTACCCGGAATGTTGCTGTGAAGGTTTTTGATTTGATCTACAGGAATGTGCTAGTTTCCCAGGGTTCGTGACGAAGTTTAGAGCTGCAAACGCTGCTTCAACGGAAAGTAATGATCACGTTGACTACGAGAATTACCGCCATGTGTGCCATAAATGGCATTATAAAATCACGAAGGTATTTTTTTCTTGATCCTCCAAAAGTCAATGTCGACATTTAATGACGTTGCTTTACTTATCTCAACTAATTCGTTTAGTGCGTCATCGTTTGCTTGGAATCCAAGGACTTTATTCAGATCCGCAATTCGTTGATCGTACTCAAGCGAATTTTGCCCCATTATCCGAAGGTGGAGAATTTAGCGAACGCAGTGGAGAAGTGGGTGATAAAAGTAAGATGTTCTATTTTGAAATGAAAACAAGTGTTAACGTTGGTACAACAATATGTAATTTTGTATGCAGGTACGAAATGAGGAGAAAGATAAACGACAGGATCTTTACGTTCTGGCAACCAGCTACGTGGGACAATTGAAGCTTAAATGGCCGTCTTTAGTGAAAGAAGAAAATTTTCATCAGAAAACTCCAGCTGACAAAACTGCCGCTGCGAAGTCGAAGGCAGCTGCTAAGGAAGATAAGCCCGTAGGTACGAAGGAGGCGAAAAAGAAACAAGCAGTCAAAGCAGCTGCTACCGAAACTGCCGCAACACCAGCAGTACCCACAACCACTACGGTAACTAGGACCGTGAATGGAATTTCAAGCAACACTGTATCCTCATCAACTACCAAGAACCCGTCCAACTCGAATTCTAATGCGGCTGCAGCAGTAACAAAGTGAGAATTTCGAAATTCATCAAATTACGAACGCTCTGTCTTTACGACTTTCTAATTTTCGACTTTTTATGAATAGACAAACAAAAGTTAAGGAGGAGCCTATGGAACTCGATGCCAAAGAAGACGTGAAACCCGAGAAGGATAAAGATCGCTCCGAAAAAGATAGAGAAAAAAGCAAAGATAGAGAGAAGTCAGACACACGTGACCGGGAGCCATCTCGAGGAGATAGACCGGAAAAGCAAGACCGGGAAAGGGACAAAGATCGTGGAGAACGGCAAGAAAAGGAACGCGACCGGGAACGCGAGAAAGATAGGGATAGAGAACGACTGGAAAAAGATCGCGACCGAATTGACAAGGAAGGCAAAGGTATGGAAATCCCAGAAAAGAAACGAAGATTTTCAAGAGCTGTTGTTGTGAAGCAAGAAGTTGAAGACGCGTAGCTTTAATGCTTGTACCTGTATGTAGTTGTTTCTTTGGTGTCGTGTTTACCGTTTGAGTGTGGTGCTGTTGGGGTCCATTGGTCAATCTGAAAGTGCAGGCGCCTGATTGTGATTCATTGATTGGATATTACAGACAGAAAACGACAGAGAAAAACGGATAGATCACCTCGTCATCCCAGTCGAGACGCATCACACGATTCCTCACATTCTCAGCCGAAGCAGCCGAAACGTGGACGTTGATATATTCTTAAAACATTCTGTTAGCATTCATATATAGAGTAGTTGCTCATTTGATTGCCGGTAGAAGAATTTCATAGTTATAATGATAAATCTTCAACCATATTTTTGTCTTTTAAGCTACATGTTGTTACTTTTGCTAATCTTACCGCACTGAGTTATATTACATACATGATGATGTACATAGATTGATAGGATCAAGGGCTAGAATAAATCTAGTACTTCTGTGTACTGATAATTTACGATACAAACCTTGCTATTCATCGTTCACCTTAAGCATACTTCTCAAATATTTAGTCATAGAATTTTGCTTAAATGCACACATAGACAAATGCTTATCCTTGTATGGTCGGAGCTGAGGCAGCCTGACGAGCACAAACGAAGATATCCTTGCGTGTCCCACAAGTTTCCAGGCGCGAGTTTTAAAGATAGCGGTTGTTTTGGTTCTCGACCTGTGTACAGAATTGAAGTAGTGGCTATTCGATCAAGTTAGCGTCGTTTAGGCAGAAAATTATTGAAAGCTCTTGCGATCATCACAGTAATTTATAGCAAAAAGATTTTAAAGTTTTGTTGACGACCCTTGAAATTTTGAGTTATAATGAGTACTCGGTCTAAGCTAGAAGCCAAACTGAACACGGCGAATGGTCCAGGTTTCGGCTTGGAAGAAATTGGGATTCCTGGGAGAGATTACCTTCGGGATGCATTGACCAACTGCTCAGATCCACTCAAAGCTATAGAGGAATTTCAGGTATGTCAGAATAAGTCATTATATCGTCTAATGGTCAATGTCTGTTGTCTTGATAAAACGAACTATCTTTCAGGCTGAAAATGAAATTTTGTTACCATCATTGCGCCCGATGTTGCCATTGCTTGATCTTCACGGCACACGAAGGTTGGACTTTCATGTGTCTGTGATGGAGGTATGTAGGAGTTTTAGAACCGATGTTCTATTCGACAGTTAGTACGCAACTTGGAATAACGAATGTCCTTTTGCAGGAGCTACGGGAAAAGTTGATAGTCAAAATAAGTGAGATCGGAAAACTGGAAGGAAGGGAGAAAGAAAAGAAACTCAAAGAACTGCTAAACAAGAGCTTCCCGGTGATCAAGATCAAGCCTCTGAGGCCAGTTGTGGGTTGACTTTTTTGAATGATTTATATTTGCTTCAATTGTTACCTTGGTGTCATCTCATGTTCTGCCAATTTTTGTAGGTACTATCAATATTGAAAAATATGCCGTCTATAAGTGACAAATACCTGGATGTTATTGTAAGCGATAAGGAGCTGTATGACGATTGCGATACTGAAGTTAAGAGGCAGATATGGAAAGACAATCAAGCCTTGTTCGGGGATCAAGTTACTCCATTGTTTCAACAGTATATCAAGGATAAAGAGAAAGTGCTGTTCGAACATACAAATCAAGCAAACTTGTTCTTTACCCCGACGCCGAAGGTACTTCATAAACCCAGTCAAGTGCAAGTGCAGCTAATCAAAAACAGTGATTTTAACTTCGCTTTCTAAATTTTAGGCTCGAAGACAAGCGGAAATCATACAAAAACTCGCTCATATGATTGGACATAATCTCAAGCTGTACGATATGGTCCTTCAATTTCTGCGAACTCTGTTCTTAAGAACGAAAAATGTTCATTATTGTTCGCTACGAGCTGAACTTCTGATGGCCTTACACGACTCAGAAATCCAGGCAAGCCGGTTTGAGAATCATAAGGTTCTTGGTCTTGATGGGAGAAATCTAAAACAAAACTATAATGTTGATTTACAGGAAATCATATCGGTGGATCCTTGCCATAAGTTCACATGGTGTATGGATGCATGTATACGAGAAAAGATTCTAGATCTGAAGAGGTCACGAGAGTTGCAGGTTCGACTATACAATTTTTTCATGATCGTAAGGCGTTCAGATTGCAACGAAACTGGGAACTGACTATTACTATATTTATTTTTCAGGGTTTCCTGGACAGTATAAAAGATCATGGCCAAGAAAAAGTGCTTGGAGATTTGTCTTTGATTCTATGTGATCCTTACGCCATTCATTTTCTTGCGCAGTCTGCCATGAAAGTCTTACATGTAAGCAGAAATAGCACAATATGACTCTATGACACCCATGTCTTTTTTCTCGAAATGTTAATTTTCATACATATTGCAGAGCATCAGTAATAATGAAGGCTTGCCTAGAGACAACTCAATTCTGGTCCTGATCTTGAGAATGCTATCCCTCGGGTTAAGCTCATGGGAAATGATCCATACTCAAGTGTTCAAGGAGCCCAAACTAGATGTACAAATTGTCACCAAGTTCTTACCATCTCTGTTATCACTAATGGTAGATGATCAAGTTCGAAATTTAAATGCCAAACTTCCACCCGATGAGCGAGAGTCTGCTATAGCTATTATCGAACACTCGGGTATGTCATTGATCATAAATAGTTTCCTGATTGTAGTTTTCAAAATACCGCTATGTTACATGGATGTCGCTTTGCAGGTCCTCCGCCTGATGCATTTCAAGCTTATGTCGGAGATTCTGGCGTAGCTGCTACCCTTGCAATGCACTACACTCTCCACATTGCACGCCTAAAGGACAAAGTTGGCATCATGCGTGTGCTAGGCTGGTTAGCCACATCGTACATGGGCAGAGGCTACGACGATCCATATTTACATGCACTGGTAAGTCTTACCGAGCCTTTCTAGATTCACGTTCGATGGAAACAAGATCTAGATTTGTGTTTGATAATTTTTTACAGGTATCATTGCTGCTCGGCATGGCGGAAGATTTTGCTGCGGAAGACTTTTGCACAGTAGTTTTTGATGAGTTTCTATGTCCGGGACTGCCCGCCGAAAATGTAGCGAGGCATTTGGTTCGGTTAGTGTACAACGTTTATTCTAAAATGAACCAACAGCGTCTGGAGAACGTCGTGAAAACCCTGCAAACCGCCTGTATGCAAACAGAACCTCTACGGATAGCGTTCGGAGCGCTTGAAGACAAAATCAATGAGGCGAATAATATGGAAGTAGTTCCGGAAACTACGTGAACACAAACGTTCCCTTTTTCTTTTCTGTACTGTATATTTCCTTTGAAGGCACGATATTTGTATAACTTGGATGCAATTCAACTTGGATTCAATGGATCATCTGTTCCATGAAATCCAGATTGCGAATGTTATTTGATGCCATTTGACCATTACAATGTATGGAATGTAGATAACTTTGTATAAATCGATCATCGTTTTTGCTACTAATGCATTCGTATGGAACTCTTCCTGTCAGCGTTCTTGTGCGTGGATCTGTCAATTCATTGTACGTTTCAGATTTGTTCGGGGATCCTTGATGATCAGAAATATTAACCATCAAGACTCGGAAAAATGCAGTTCTAACTTTTTACCCTTAAAAGCTGTAGGTGCATTGCGTACGAGACATTGAGCAACATCCTTCTGGTGCAGCGACACGTGCCATTGAAATTACTGACATACATGCGCGTAATTCGAAAGAACATACTCAATAATACTCCTTTTCTGACTGTCAAATCGAATGAATCATATTAACTCAAGCTTTGAGTTTAATGCTCTAGGGTTAAATTTCATTAGGGTAAAGCGTTTTTAAGAAACACATAAGTCATAGTACATTTTGGGCTTAAAGCATAATTTGTGAGATACGAAATCAGAAATAGTCATCGTGTAATTGTGTAGCGGTAGACTTCTCGAGCGATTTTGGAGCAGACATTTTAGCAACTGCAGATCTAGATGGTACACAGTCTTCTTGGATTTATTTGTAAGCTATTAAATGTTGAAAGTGGGATTTTGTTGAGGTGAGTCAACTGTGATAAGCTTTCTATTTATTACTTGATATCATATAATAAAATCATCGATTGTCGATCTTTTAGTTACCGTTTTGCCGGAAGGAAGGGTGTTTTGTGGGATGAAACTCCGATGAGATGACATTCAGAACCGGAAACTGCGTACATCTATAGTCCAGAAACTGGTGTCATTCAATAATCCCAGCAATTCAAGAATCGTTCTGCAGATTTGGAAAATTGTGTAGAATCTGAAGGTTGCAGAATTTTATCGGAAATGTCGCAAAATGGTGAGCAATGACAATGAGTCTGAGGCAGATTTCGTTCCAGTATGTAAATTTAATATAACTGAATGTCTGGTTCTGTAGTTCTTCAGGATGAAGTTACCAAACTCCAAAACCACTTGTCACTGTTACGGGAGGAGTACGTCAAATTACAAAATAGACATACCGAGCTGGAAAGAAAGGTAAGTCACAGTGATGTCTGATTTGGGAAGTTGATCAGTGAATACCACCAAATATTGTTCTAAATACTTGTTTGAAATAGTATTCGATCGCGTGTGCCAACACCGGCGAGGTTGGGGACAACAGTTTTGTGGTGCGACTATTGAAAACCGTTGCAGACCTGTTCGAGCAATCAGCATATAGGTAAAAACTTCTCGTTTTCTCACGATCAACTTAGCAATATACTATGATTATAAGCAATCATTTGGCTGTTTACACTCTGAAAGTGTTTGAAGATTAATGGTTTTATGAGTATTTATAGAAGAAATAGTCGGGAGACTGGATTTGTCATAAGGAGAGTCTGAAATGAAACCTTTTGTTTTTAGCAACCTCAAGATTACTCTAAAAGGGAGGACAGTGGCCGCTCATAAATTTGTCTTGTTAGCTCGGAGCTCTTCATGGGGTGTTTCTGCATTGGAAGAAGTCGATTCGCTGGGTAAGTTTACCACCAAATCGTGCTGCATGAAAGGAAACCCGTGAGTTACTGCAGTGTGTACTAATTTTCAAATAAAAATACTGATTTCAGATTGGTCAGAGCTTCCCGAAAATGTTGCGTTACGAATGCTGAAATGGGTTTATACTGATCAAGTAGATTTTTCTAACGGCGAAGCTTTCACGCTGCAGCTGATGAAGTTGGCTAATCAATTCAAGTTACAGGAGCTCGTGAACAAGTAAGGCAGTTATAGATTTGTGGTATATGAGCGGATGAATCTGAAAGGTATCCTATAAATTTTTTGATTGCAGGTGCGAAAAGACTTTAATATCTTCAGTGAAGATCAACAATTGCATCAAGTTTTACACAACGGCTCAAGAAATAGGAGCACACGCTTTGAGAGAACATTGTTCCCAGCTGATTAGGACTCATTGGGTAAGTACATGCGTTCCAATTCACTCGTGGTTTTCAGCACCGGCAACGAAATATCACAATTTCTATAATCTGTCGCTCTGTAGGCGGATTTCACCAAGGAAGACTTTGAAGACATGAGTGCACCGCTTCTGTATGAAATGTTCAAAACGAAGTCACAATTCCCCCTTCACGACGCTATCCGCGTTGAGCGAGAAGACGTTGTCTTTCTGTATTTGGTTGATATCATGGTAAGTTCGATGTTGTTTCTTGAATTATGCATTTCAGATATGGTTAGGAGATCACGTCACATTTGCTCCTATCGAACACTGCACACGTAAACGGACCACAAGGCACTGAACAAAACTGTTGCAAACACAGGCACCACTGAAGTCCGTTTTGAGCCATCGGCGGCATTGCAGTAATCAGTTGAGCAAAAGCAGTCCAATATTTCGGTGGTGAGCATAAAATTAGCTTCATGCGCGTAGCATCCATCATTGTAGATAAATTTGTGAATTATCTTTCCCCATGTCCATTTCCCTGTCACAGGATCCTCCAGCACAGTTTTCTGAGATTGATCGGCACATTTATGCACAGCAATGCTAATTTCGGCTAAAAAGATCAGGAAAAATTATTTCAAGAACCTTGTTGTCACGAGTGAAACACTTGACTTTGATGTACTTAGTACTCACTCCCGTTAGCCAACTTCAGTCTAGAGGTACGTTTCAGGCAAAACGTCGAGTACTCGCAATCTGTACGGAATGTGCTTGATCTGTCAAAATAGGAGCAAGCGAGATGTTTTTCGTGGGATGCAGGCCGCTCCAGGCATTGGAAGCATTTGATGGCTGCAACTGTTATGTCAGGAAACATTCGTAACATCATTAATACTCTAGAAATCCACGAGTGTAATGGTCACAACTACAACTCATACCTTCGGGAACTTTAAATGCAGATACCAAAAGACCAAAGACGACAATTGTTACCAGGGAAGCGGTAGGATCTCCTTGTAGGCGTCCATGTGGAAAAAGCTTGTGAAACTTCATGGTTTCCAGTGCAAACACTGGGCTCCAAAGGGGTGAAAAGGCAGTAAAGATAAGTGCTGTCACTGGGAGACTTCATACTTTGTCCAGTCTGTTCTCGGGTTTTCAATGTTTCAAATAGTTAAGCACATGATGATAACGATCAGGCGCGCGCGCACACAGCAGCGTTAGTAAACGGCAGCAAACGTTTTTCTGTGAGCGTACAAGCGCTCCAAAGGCAACATGAAAACTGAAGGCTTGGTTGATTCTTCATCGCCATCACAGCGGTTGAACTGGCCGCAAACCTGAATGAGGCAACATGGGCGAGCAGTGCGCTCAGCGCAAGGCGCTTCGAAAAGGGAACAGAGAGCGGGCTGTTTATTGGGGTAAACACTTTGTAGGTTGAATTCTGCAAAATGGAACTCGTGTAGGCGTCAATGTTGCGGTTAAAGTTGTATCATTTTGGATTTTGTTCCAACTTCCTTGAACGGTCATTAGCCAAATGTTTGCAAAATTATATGGGTTGTGCAAGTCTTGAAGCCGAATTCGGGTTGTAGGTCAATTAGATGTTATTCACATAAATTGCAAAATGGCCAGCCACAACTTATTGCAAAGCAGGATTACATACAAGAAGTCGTTGCTAAAATGCCTTGAGAATATGAAGAGCGGAAGTTGGATTTCAGATACTGGGAGAGAGTAAAAGTGAAGGAGGCTTGGCTGTAAAGTAACGTTATTATTAGCAAACGATAAAAGCGTGAAGATAATTGTCGACAGAAGAAGAACATAAAGCGATGCTTATCAGGTCTGATTGTTGGAAAATGTAGCTTTTGACAAAGGGAGAAACGGCGAAGAAAATGGGTGAGAATGAGATTGAACAAGATTCCCTATTATTGCTACACCTTATGATTTCGTTTTTAATATGTCCTCGAGAAAATGTAGCTTGGCAGGAGGGATTCTCACAAAAGGAACGACATGATCAACTTAATAAACCATGGCCTAACTTTCACAGAAAAAAAGGAAAATAATAAGAGCGCCCTTAAGCTTCACGATTGCAAGGATTTTTGGCTCACTCAATATTGTATATAATCTCAACAAGTAAAGCTGTTGAATCTAAAAGTGTGTTTGACTCACTTGGATGCTAAAAAGAGATGTCTGAAAGTGTGGCTACTGGCGGAGAAAGTTGGGGTCAGGAGTGTGCTAAATGGACCTGTGTAAGAGCTAGGTTCGGGTGTATTGTAAATAATAAACAAGGTTCTGTTGAATAAGTAAACCAAATATTTTGGCAATAGAATTGGTAAAAGTTTCGGGTCGTGTGTTTGTGGTTAAGGTTTGATTGTTTGGCGACTGAATAATGTGGCGCGGTGTGGTTGAAAAGACACGCTCCCATTTTGAGATGAAAATCAGGACGACGACGACTGACGGAAATTGAGAGCTTCAAAAGTCTTTCATCTTTCTTTCGGTAATTGCATTCAAGATGATGCACTCTTGTTAAAAGTGCGAGGTTTCTCGTTGACGCTCAAGTTGAAACGCTGCGCTGCTGATCTTGGCACTTGGAGCAATGCATCACATCGCTGCTGCTGTTGTTTTGTTTCCACTTGACGTGGATGGAGAACATTAATTAAGTTTGCAAGCAGAGCCTTACACACGTCAGGTGAAACAGGTAGGTTATGCGCAAATTATTATATTGTTTTGCGAATAACGGGATTCTAGTGTGCCAAAGCTGTTTTGCGGCTAGCGAACAACGACTAATGTCTGTTATGGTTATTGAATTTTATTGGTATGGAGAGACGAGAGAGAGCTGATTCTCGGGCTCTGCAAAATTCGTGCAATTTGAAAAGATGATATGATATGAAGACATGATCGAATTAAAAAAGGAAGATGAACACCTCGTTGGTAATTTGATGCGACAGGTGTGATGGGCGCTGATTGTTGGATGATCGGCAGGTCGATTCTTACTTCTTGTAAAAGTCTGGAGTCCGAAGCTTTGATGATAGTTGCCAGACCGAAAATTCTGGATCATTAATGTTGTTAGATGGAAATGTGCCCAAAATGACATAACCAAGGTCGAGTTCCAAATAGGTGAACTGTGAAGCATTAAAATAATATTGGCTATATTTTGGACTCGTATGGCTTTAAATGCGAAACTTTTGGCGACAGCTTCCTGAGTTGACATATTTGGCCTCAGCTTTTGTGACTATAGTGGACATATTTTCTGGTGTTGGGCCTTGGATCTTTACAAAATTCCACAAGGTTCCGAGATAAATTCTGAGTTTTGTTTGAAAAGTTGTTTGGTAATGAAGAAGATCTGCATGTATCTTATAAGTACACTTTGCGGGGTTCATATTGCAAGTTGGAAGAAAGGCCGTAACGGACACGGTACAATAGATTCATAAGCTTTATATTGAAGCTACAAAGCGCTAACAGGGAATTTGAAGATGATTGTGGTCCATTAATGTTGTTGATGCTTTTGTTGCAGAGTAAGGCGAAGCTAAATGAAGTGGACAGCCGTGATGACGTACCGTTGAATATTGCCTTAAAAACAAAGCAAGGGTCCATAGCGAAAACCCTTTGTGATCATGGAGCCGACTTGAACGCAAAAGACTCTCGAGACTACACGCTGCTACACAATGCAATTTTGCGAAGTACGCAAGTTTTATTTAAGAGTCTTGTTCTGATGGGAGTAATTTGTGAACAAGGGAATAATATAATGGTGGTTTTGTCTGGTTGTTTGTTGCAGATGACGAATACGCTGCATTGTTCCTCCTGTCAAATGGCGCTTCTCCGTCCCTTCGATGGCCTCAAAGTGGAGACACGCCACTTCATTTGGTCTGCAGAGGAAAGGGGCTTTCTGGTGTTTGCAAGACGCTGATTGAATCTGGAGCCGATGCTGATGCCCAAAATAAAGAAGGAGTGTAAGTTGGCATTCAATTTGTTGTGGTTGTTTGATAGTTTTTAGAGATTAATTACCATGACTGACTGACTTTTTGAAATTTACAGCACACCCCTGCACTTATGTGTTCTAGGAGAAGATGTTGAGCATTTGGAGCTGGTTTTGGAGCACGGGAAACCGAATCTGGAGTCAAAGACGGAGGACGGACAAACGGCATTATGGTTGGCATTGAGAAAGGCGGAAAAACTGAATTCATGGGAGGAGACGAACAGCATGGCTCAAACTCTAGTCAAGGCTGGGGCTTCCACTAGCGCCGTAAGTACTCGAAGAAATACTGGTTTCAACGTCTTCGATTCTTTGCACTCTCGAGTAAATAGCTATGTAGTCGACGGGCTCAACGCCGAATCGCTGGTACAGAATAATGTTCCAGTCATCGGTGGGCAGGTCAGGGTGGTGCTTGAGATCCATTGGACTTGGAGCGCAAAACTGCTTGTGTGTCGGACCGATGATAATTACGTAGGTTCCTCCAAAGGAATGTAGGTATTCACGAAACGCCTTGAGATTGTTGAAATAGGAAAACATGACAAGATCAGTTTCTGAACCGAAAGCGGTATTAAGCGGAAAGTCTTCGCCGGCAAATAGAAGCGGTATGAACTGCGGAGGGGCGTACTTGCTTTTCCACCATTGGGAGTCAATTTCAACTCCTGTTAGTGTCAGAGGTGTGTTGGGGCTGGGACTTGTTTCGCTGGCCACTGAATTGCTTGAAGGGTCATCACTGCTAGGCATATCACTTGAGTTGCTGTTTCGTCGGATAGCGTCCATGATTTCAAGTATTAGCCATTCTAATAATCCTGTGCCGCATCCGATGCTGTAGATTTTGCTGATTTTTCGGGACTCGACGAAACCACAAATTATTTCTAGGTCCCAGACGGTCGGCACAGGCCACAACATCCTGCGTAAAGTTGTTTTCTCCGTTTGTTCACCATTGAGGCTTCCGTTTTTCAGGTGGTCTAGTATTTTGATCACGTTTTTGTTTTGGTGGAATATTCGGAATTCTTGAATGAGCGATTCTGGGTTGATAGTCATAACGAAAGAAGAATTTATAATTGTGGAAAAAATCAGGGAAGATTGTTTGCACTTGTTGCTTCTCATAAACACATGTTAGTTCTAGCTTTGCGAATGCGGGTGTCCGTATAGAGAAACATTAGCGTGTGCCAAGTTTTTCTAGTTGTATGCAGCATTTCATGGTAGAAGAGATTTTGTTTCGTCCTATTTATTTTCATGTTAGTTGGTTGAAGAGAGAAGAAGTATTAGAGAGGAACAGAAATACACGATAGTTATGCTTGCCAAATGACATCTCGGCTAGAATAACCTTCGATTTAGTGGAGTGGTAATGGGTTCTTGTTGACTATGAATGTTGAGTCACTGACTGACTACAAGTCTTGACCTAAGATGGAACAATACAATATCCGCGATGTCAATATACAACGTTCAGAATGAATTTTATGGGGTATTCAATATTTCCAGGTTTGTACTCCCAACGGCGATTCCCTTCTTCATTTGTGCGCCTTGGAAGGGATGGAAGAAGCAGGTATATTCCTTTGCAAAAACGGAGCTGCTGTTAACCACCTCAATGTATTGGTGAGCAAAAAATATTTGATTCAAGTAAATCGATGATTTTGGGTGTTTCACGAACATTGCTTCTGTTTCCAGGGACAAAGTGCCTTACATGTCGCATGTCGAATGGGGCTGCCGCGTCTGGTTGAGGCATTGCTAAATTCCGATGCAAACCCTAATGCCCAACAAGTTCGTTCTCAACTGACCCCACTGCATGTTGCCATTATGGAAAAACAAGCCGATTGTGCTAACAAGTTACTAGAATACGGCCTAAGCAAACAATGCCCGAGACCAGTTCAAATTAACTTGCGTGATGCTGACGGTCTTACTGCCTTAGCATATTCTTTGAAGACTGAACAATATGATCTTGCAAACTTGCTAGTCTCACGTAAATCAAAATTTTAAAACCCCGTTATTGTTGAAACATGATTAATGATGTATTTTGATTGGGTTCTGTATTTTTTTTAAGATGGTGCCGATGCAAACGTCAAAGATTTTGATGATCAACCGCTGATTAATCTTTGTATCAAAGAAGGTCTTCAAGATGCTGTTCTTTTTCTGCTCCAGCATAACGTTAGCATCAATGAAAAGTAAGAAGGGTTTACGGGTTTGACATGAAAGATTTATAATGGTTTGTGTATATATAGTTTTTTGTTTTGTGCAGAAACAATGGCGAGACACCGTTATTTTTGGCGATGGGAGAGAATATGCCTGTTGTGGTGGAAGCGCTATGTAAGCAAGGAGTGGACATGTCCTCGCCCAATGACCAAGGTGATTGTGCGTTATGGTGCGCTCTGGAACTAAATTTGGACGAAATTGCATCAATTTTAGTTCGGTAAGATTTAATTATTTAAAGAGTTTATTATGTCGATTTGGTGATATTTGATTGTACTTTTATGTTTGCCTTGGTTTTTAGGTACGGAGTAGACACTGATTATTGGAGTTCGGGTCCTGATGGATGCGTCCAAACGTTACTCCATCGCAGTATTGACGAAAATAAGGAGGAAATTGGCATTTTCCTTGTTCGAGCTGGATGCGACTTGAATTCGCCTCGACGGCCTGGACCAAATGGCAGTGGAGGGGATGAGTCACGAGATTTAGCTACACCACTACATTTGGCAGCTACTTGGGGTCTTCCTGCGCTTATTCAAACGTTGCTTGAACACGGAGCAGATATAAATTTAAAAGTGGGTTTGAATCACGAAATCATTGGAATTGGGATTGATTCAGGTAATTTGATATTGCTTTTGAAAATCAGGATGTGGAAGGGAAAACGCCTTTGCATATTGCAATCCAGAACCAGCACGACGAGATAACTATGTTACTGCTGAACCAACGCAACGTCGATCTTAGCTTGAGAGATAGAGCTGGTCTGTCACCATTCGCTACGGCGATGATCTACAAGAACAACAAAGCTGCCCAAACCATCCTGAATCGGTTTCCAAATGCTGCAGAGCAGGTAAATTTTTACATAAGTAGCAAGTGTGTTTTTAGCATGCCTCCATGCAGCAAGCAGTAGCTTCAAAATGCTTATTCGCGATGCACGATGCAAATGTTAGCATTTACTTTCTGAATTTGCAGTACGACGCCAAAGGACGGAATTTCCTCCATGTTGCTGTGGAAAAGAAAGACATTGAAAGTGTCCTTTTTCTCCTATCCATTAAGGTTGATGTAAACTGCAGAACAAAAGACAGTCGGCAACTAAGTGCATTGCAGCTAGCAATCGAGACAGAATCAGAAATGATGGTGAGTCAGAAACATGAAACTGAAAAATTTGCAAGCTTCCGTTTAACGTCTCGACATCCAAACAATAGGTGCGAAACTTGATTTTGGGTGGTGCCAACATCAACGACCGGTCGCCCCAGAAGCTCACACCTCTGCATATTGCTGCGAGCCGAGGTTCTGCTGTGATAACGTCGATATTGCTAAGTGAAGGCGCCGACTTCAACGCCGTCGATAGCGAGCTCAATAACGCATTACATATGGCTGTCAAGGAAGGCCATGTAGAAGTATGTAAAGTACTATTAACAGAATCCCAAATCGATGCCGAAGCCGTGAATCTGAAAGGGCAAAACCCTCTGCACTTGTTAGCTAAGTATGGAAAAGGAAACTCCAGTGAAATTTTCGACCTGTTTAGAGAGTGCATGCCGGAGTATCCTCTTAACAAGACAGATGTGGATGGGAATTCGCGTAAGTCTTGATATCTTTCACCGTTCTCGTCCCATATTGATATTGTCCTTCTTTGACCGTTATTTCGATTTCAGCTTTGCTTCTGGCCTATATCCAAGGGAATGGTAGCCTATGCCGAGCTTTAGTGAAGTCCAAAGTTTGTTTGGGAACCATGAACAAAGATGGGATCACGATCTTCAATTTTCAAGTGCCGACGAAACAGTTACTTTATAGGTAAAGTTTTCGTTTACGGCTACGGGTTTAGTGCTTGTCTCTTGCATACTTACATCAAGATTTTATTTGATTGCTCACAGGTTGCTGGACTATCTCACCGAAGAACCGCCTTGGGCGGAAGGAGATATTTGCTTAGAATGTGGGAATAAGTTTAGTATTACTGTCAGGAAGCATCACTGGTAAGCTAATACGTACTATTTAAATACGAGGTATAATTGTGACTAACGAATTTCATGATTCTGACTGCAATTTGTTTTTTAGCCGTCACTGTGGTCGTCTTCTCTGCAATAGATGTTCGGACAAAGATATACCAATCGTGAAGTTTAATCTGAACAAGCCAGTCAGAGTTTGTGTGCCATGTTTCGATGTTTTAACGATGGGGAGCACAATGGCATAAATAACCTAAGAGGACGCTATTGTGCGTACCATTTGCCGCTTTTGCAATTTCAAAGTTTGCTTCCACTCGAAACTTCTTCGTGTATATTTAACCGTATGTTTTTTCGCCTGTTATAAGGTACATTCCGTCTGACGTAAGGCGTTATGTATTGTTAGTCATTCGCAAGTCAAATCTGTGATGTTCATCGGCTGCATTACTAAAGCTGTTGTTGGATTATATAATACCGGTGCATTCCATTCGTTCGTTAGATTACCTGTTTATGTTAATAAACGAAAACTTCTTCAATTTACACTGTTCAAAGAAATCCTATCAATGGAGATGATCATATCTCGACTCATTCCCGGCGTCTCAAGCAGAAAAATACACCGTGACATTTTTGGACGCTCCAGTATTGCACAAGAATTTATGTTGCCACATGCTATTAAGCTGTTTTACTTTGAAGTCCTCATTTCGATGACTTGACAATACGGCAAGACCGTCGTATGAACATGTGTGTGTGTGGATTAACAAAATAGCTTCAAGTAGTAATGATGCTTGGGTTTTCGACTCTGAATGCGCTAAAACTAACGGATTGATTTTAGAAATGCAAGCTGTGCAGAGGAAGTTTTATATATAGAAAAGGTCTTTCAGAAAACGCTTAGTTGTTGAAGGTATGGAAGAACTTGAAGTCTTTGCCAGCGGAATTAAACCATCCTGATCGAAGCAGACTGTTATGTGGACGGACATTGTAATAGAAGTATAAAAGCTGATCAACGCAGGTAAACAAACGTTGTGTACATATGTACGCATATGGAACAGATACGAGAACGTAGTGCCGCTCTGCGGAGCTAGCTTGCATGACATACGAGCGCGCAGTTCAAAATTTTGTAATTTTTTAAAGCAAAATACAAACAGAATTGCAACTGAAGTTTTTCAGTTTGTGTGTAATTTTTTTTACAAATGACTAGATTGAAAAACACTTGATTTTTCTGAAATTACATTCTTCAGGTAATACTAGTTTGGGGCTGCTAAGGTTTAGCGTACGAAAATCGTTACCGCAGGGCCAAGCTCTGCGTTTGTATTTATTTCCAGATTATACAAATTTTGTACAGATCACACTGAAAAATACAGTGAAGAAAAGTCCACAATTAGGTATTTCTCAGTATATATAGTTGAGATGTCACATTCTTATCATTTTTGGCTTATTGTGCTACATTCTATCAAAGTTTTCCCAATCTGTAAGCACCACATAAACCCACTCAATTTAAACTGAAGAACCCTTTCTGGGCGCTATGAACAGATCAATTGGTCCTAGGATCAGATCGGGCTTTCGATGGCTTTGATTGAAATGATCAGGCTGTAATTCGAATTGTATTAGATCGAAAGGGTAGTACTATAATTGGTGTTTGCTTGTGAATTTACAGATCCCTTGTAGGCTATTTAGCCACTCGGGAAGAAGAAAATGAGCGGAGTAGGAGAAGACAGAGCCAAAATGGGCTCAGCAAATGGACCTCGCAATTCGGGTTCTTCCAAGAAGCCACAGTACACAAGTTACAAACTTCTTTGTGACCCAGCTCTAGTCAAAGGGGTGTTGGAGAAAATATATCGCTTTGACGGAGCAATTCAGGATGATCCACATTACCCTTCCGTCATTGTGAGAGACCCCAGACCGGCTACTGCCTTGAGTCGAATTTGGAACCGTATTGAAGATCTAGAACTACCGGTGCCTCGGTTCAAGGTATAAAGTTTTTGAATCCAGAAAACGATACAGGCTTTATTTCAGATCTGTAACTGTGTTCTAAATTCTAGGTTGACGCCAATTACGTTGGCGAGCCTCCGGCTGTGGAAGTTACAATAACAAATATTAATGATAACGTGGATAAGCAGTTTTTGATGGGATTGGTGAGTACGAAAAGAGAAATGCAGTCGGTTCGATTATTTGCTAATGGGCTTTGTAAAATTGTTCGTTTGTTATATTCCAGTTACAAAAGTTCGGGACCATGGAGGAATTGTGTATTTATTATCATCCTCAAACGAAGAAACATCTGGGACTGGCTCGAGTAGTGTTTGATTTACGGCGTGCTGCTAAGGAATGTGTTGAGAAAATGCACGGGCAGTCCGTCATGGGTAAAGAGTTGAACGTGTTCTTTGATGCTTATGGAACCAAGTGCAAGGATCTACTTGAAGAACTGACGTCAGGGAAACCAAAGCAGGAACCAGTGAAGCTAGAACCTAAAGTGAATAAGAGTGATAAAGACAGCAAAGCGTCGTCGAGTGTGGGTTCAACTCCTTCTCAAGCAAAAAGTGATAGTCATAAAAACAATTCACAACCGTCCAGTGTTCATAGCGCACCTCATCTGCAAATTAGGTATGGATCGATAAATTTCGGGTTCGGGTCTTCGGTTGTGATAAATTGACGTACTAACATTTAGCTTGTCTGTTTCAGTCACACCCCTAGTGACACAGGATATAGTACAATTAGCGACAACAGTAGTTCTCATAAAGAATCCGGGAATCACTCGTCATCCAACAATTCGTTTGCGAATAACTGTCCAACTGTTCCAACGCTTACACCCAATTCAAAAAGTAAATGGCAACCGCAAACAAACTATACAAACGATTCACAATTCGGTCACGGAAGCGAAGATTCGGATGCTTATTCACCCACTGGTAAGTACATCTGCTCTTGCTCTAATTCCAAGTTCAAGCTTCGACGTTTCGTAAACTAAGTCAAGTATCAAATATGATTTTGTAGACAACTTCGGTGATGATGGAGATTATTCACCAAAAATGGATCTTGATACAAGAATCAAACTACTTCTGAAAGGTGGCAACGGCACAAACCCTTTCAGAGCTTTGTTCAATATCAGTGATGATGATAGCGAGCCTGAGCCTGTTTCTCATCAAACTACTTCCCTAAGCAACAGGAAGCGTCATCGCAACTCCTTTGCCCGAAATGGAGTTTGGGAAAGTGACGGAGAGGACAATGCAGTGGAGGGTAAAAAGAGGAAATGGCGAAGGGATACTTTTGTCCCCGTTGTTGGACCAAATCAGCGCGACGGGCAGAGGAGGAAGTCACCACCGCCTTCGCCATTTCGAAACGGGTTTCGGGTAAGACTGTTAAACGTTTCACAATGGACGCGGCGATTTATTTCTAAGTATCGAATTCTTCGAATTTCAGAATAATGTGGATAATGACTTGGACCAAATTTCGGATGATTCTAACGGCTTACCGGAAGTGCGCAAAAAAGACGAAGAGTTGAGCTTATCATCATTATCTCCAGACGATCCTGCAAACATCAGGTTGCCTCCTGATCCTCCAGCCACTTCTTCAGTCATTCCTCCTTACCAGCATTTGGGATATCCAACCAACATTCCACCCCCGTACTTTAGTACTGCTTACCCTCACCCCAATTTGCCTAATCCATCAGAAATGTCTCATCCGGGAATTGCACAATCTCAGTATATGTTCGCTCATTGGGGTCCTGAAGCTATGGCGGGAATGCATCACCATGCTTATTATCACCCGGAAATGCATTCAGGGATTCCGCCTCCTCCACCTGAACCAACACATGCACCAGACAATCAGCAAGAAGAAACGGAGTCACCTAGTCAAGTAGCTAAGTAAGAATAGTGAAGCTTTCTTTTTTCGTTGAGAAGTTCAGCCTCGTCTTGAAGTTACTGCAATAATTTGCTAATTTACGTTCCAGTGCTGTATTCGACCAACTTGTCCACGAAATCAAACAAATTCTCAGGAAGGACTTTCAAAGACGTATGATCGAGGTTGTTGCTTACAAATTTTATGAAAATTGGTATTCTTCGAATGAAAAACTTCAAAAGGTACATCCATTAATACATTTGGTGGAATTTAGGGATAACTTTTCTTTCATAGAGTTTTATGGCTTTCCAGGAACAGCAAGCTTCTTCTGTACTGCCAGAAATCAGGATTGAGAAGCCGGTGACAAGTTGGCCACCAATTATTCCGGATAATGAAAAGGCTGGAGATACACACTTTAGTTTGGGATTCCGAAACACCATCCCTAAAATGCCCTCGTTCAGAGTAAGAAAGATATTGGTGTGACATATTCCCTCCAAGATGTTTATTTCACACGAATGTCCATTTTTCAGAGAAAAATCCGCACACCGTCACCTGTTAGAGATGATTCAGACTCCGAGAGCGACACCAGTACATCACGTCAGGTTAGTCACGATAAAGATTTTGCTGCACCCATCAGTTTTTCATTGTTCTTTATCTGCTCCGTCAAATTTCGTAGAATCGTCGTCTGAAACGTCTAAGAAAACTGAGTTCATCTTCGGAACAGTCATCATCGTCTTCAGAATCATGTAAAGTGGATTTCTCCAGCTTTTGCTCTAAAGTTCACTTCTTTTATCGATATTTGCTTTGCAGCTACATCTGGTCTTAGCAGCTCTGAATCTGAGCTGGAGAGTGGAGATGAAGCTTCAGACGCCTCATCCATCAGCAGTGTTTTGTCTAAAAAGAAGCACCCTTCTCGGAAAGATCCGGAGAAAGCCAACATACGGGATCTTCTTCTGGAAACGGAGAGGTTCGTTCAATATAAGATGCAACGAGAATATTTTTCCTTCCATTTGATGAATTGTGACTTTAATCGGGACATACTTTCTACAGCATTTCTGCTGATGAATCTGAAAAATCGTACAGTCAAACTTCAACTCCTCTTCGCAGTTTATCACCGGACGTTGATGCTGATACAAACGACTTTGAAACTCCTTCTGCCGGAAAAGTAGAATCTTCATCACAAAAATCCAACGAAGTTGAAGAGTACCCTACTAGCCCTGGCAGTCCCAACTTACTAGCAGTTGCTCGAGACACAGTGTTGGAAGAGAAAAAGCAGGCAGAGTTGAACGCTATAATCCATGATCATGATTATTGCCTCAAGGAGTCTCCACCGAGGGAAGAACCGGATATGGTTGATGTTGACGAAGACTTTGGTTTGGGTATATCGAAACCAGGAGCTAAACAAAAGAATACGTCATTTTTGTGGGATGAAGAAAGTTTCAAGCCGTTGCGTGGAAAAAAGAAGGGCAGAGTTTTCAAAGTTCGAAGTGAAAAAGAGGAAGTAGATATCATGTACGAGTTCTTGGCAAAAGGAGTGGACGACGAGGATATTGTGTTGTTGAAAAAGAGCTACGAAAGTATGCTGTCTGCCAATCCAGAGGTAAATTTTGAGCATAAAGCATAGTGGCTAATATGAACGGGTTTTATATTCCCATTTTCTTCACAGAATTACTTTTTGAATCAAACGCATTGGGTTGATCATCAACCTACGGCGATGCCAGTTACGAAAACGAAGCCAGGGAAAAGGGTGCATCTTACAGGATCTGCTAGAACGGAAGGATTCTACAAGTTGGATGCCGCGGAGAAGCACAAGCACAAACTGCATCTATCTGTAGCTACAGCTTTGAATCATGTATCATCGAGTGTTCCTGCCGGAGTGGCCGGATTTTCGGCGGACAAAGCAGCGGCCAAAACTCAGCAAGTCTCACGGGAAGCCAGATCAGAACAGCGTCGCCTACTCACTGCACTAGGAAACGAATTTGAGTCTGATCTCCTTAAATTCAATCAGCTGAAGTTCCGGAAGAAACAACTGAGATTCGCACGGAGTGCCATTCATGACTGGGGATTGTTTGCTGCTGAACCCATAGCTGCGGACGAGATGGTGATAGAATATGTTGGCCAGTGTATACGACCGATACTTGCGGATGTGAGAGAAAAGAAATATGAAGCTGTAGGAATCGGTAGTTCATATTTATTCCGCGTCGACGTAGATGTGATTGATGCTACCAAATGCGGAAATTTGTCAAGATTCATCAATCACAGCTGCAGTGTAAGTGAATTTTACGATGAAATTTCTCGTCAACTTTGAGAGTTAAGTAGATGATAATGTTCATGTTTTTTTCTGCCACAGCCCAACTGCTATGCAAAAATTATCACTATCGAAGGTCACAAGAAGATTGTAATTTACTCGAAGCAGCAAATTGCCGTCAACGAAGAGATCACTTATGATTATAAATTCCCAATAGAAGAAGACAAAATTACATGCCTTTGCGGATCTGCTCAATGCCGTGGCACGTTGAATTAGGTTTGATTGGGTTCGAAACTCTCTCGAGAAGCTGGACTTGGGTAACAATAGACTTATTTTGTTCAAAGTGTTCATTTGGTACTGAGTTGATACGGTTATATTGTTGCATCAGTTTGTCCTAATGGCCACGTGGCTTTTTGTTTTCATATAGTCGCTTCTCATGGACACATTAAGCCATGAAATATTTTTAAAATTTTGTGTATATTGTCCAGTATTTTGCTACAACATCTCTACTCGAGCTAACAAGATTTATGTTGTTTTAGCTAGTTGTATGTTTTAGGGACTCTTACTCCAGATTCGTCACAGGGGTTTATTAATAAGGTAGAAGTTACGGAGGGCAAGATTGATTAGTATCTATTTTTTGTTAGGAATGCGCTCAATGTAGTGTTTTCGATTGAATTAGTGCAATTGCTTATAATCTTCAGATTTCTGTGATTTATTACCATTATGATAATTTGGAGCAAAAATTTAGATTTTTCGGATTGAGAACAGTAGAAACCGTAAACCGTATTCGAATTCTTCAGTTTGGTAAATTGGTTTCGTTTTTCTCGAGTTGTTCTGTTGTTTCTGACTTTTCGCGCAATAGAAACGCGATAGCAGGCAGGCATTTTAACCTCATTCGTGTTTCCGAATCCTAAACCGAGTCTGTTAAAAACCTCAAAGCTTGAACTTTTAAATGTGTGAGAATGGAAAATAAACTGGTTGAAAAACCCTAAAGTTCTCGAAACGTTCAGTATTAATTAATAGTGCATTCGGTGGACGCACCCGGTTTGTCCATTATATTCGTGCATAAGAACGTTTGAATCCCACTTCCATCTATTTATCTACAAGTTAGACTATGATTCAACATAAGCAAAGAAATAAGCCATCGAGTTTCCAGCATCACTACGCGGGAATCTCACTCTGATGTTTTTCTTCCATGCGTATTTTTTTCGAAAGTTTATTTCTCTCGTCCAGATTTACTTAATTTTCATATGAGATATCGCGACTGAAATCGGGTCAAATTTTTGCTGACAATGGCTGCAGAAGCATCAGGGTCGTCGAAAGTAGGGGATGAACATCGCAAGAAGGTACCCACATCGAATTGTCGGTTTGTTCATATTTTTCTATTGAGTTGGTCTGTGATTAAATTTTATGTTTAATGTGATCTCCAGCTTCCAGTCTACATTTCAAAGGGCTTTTCAGGTGATTTATACCTGGTTCAGCATCCGCTGAAACCAACGACAGATTCAGACATTGAAACTTCCCCTGTGTACAAGTCGGTAAGATGATCGAGTTTGAGTTATCATAACAAACTTTTCAGTTCCAGTTCCATAAGGTTGACTGCAAAATCTGTGGCTAATTGATTGTTGGTTTTGTGTGTGATTAGGTGTATATGAAACCAGATTATGGAAAACTGCAACTCACTGTGGGTTTGAATGAGAATTCCAAAAATTACGACAAACTGAAGAGTGACAATCTTGCCGGAAAAGGTACCCAGCTTGGCTCAAGGTGTGACAGTTCTCATTGTTATATACATCCGGATTATGATGTTTTAATTATTGTACTCGAATATGTGTATGCTGCTTTTCAGGGAAGACTCAACAAAAATTTCGAATGTCACATACGAGGGCCAGAAACTTCCGAAACCGAGGCACGGAGGAAATTATGTGATCGCTTACATCAAAGACAATGCCGTGTATTTATGTCCGCTTAAGGGCATAATCCCCGTGAAACCCACATGCCAATATCTCAACAAGAAAGAAATGAAAATCGGTGGAGGTGAATGTCGTTCCGTGAATCAGGAAATTTACAATTTGAAAGATGAAAGCTAAAGCGTGTCACGCCACTTTCAGGTGATGCCGATACTGAGACAGAGGACGAAGAAGAAGCAACTAAAGTTACAGTGAAATTTCTGAGAGGGTCAAAGGATAAGGGTGGCATTGATCGGCCCAAGAGCTTGGGTGCTCTGGTTCGGGAAGAAGAAGAAACACCTTGGGTTCCTATGCGCTATCACCAGTACAAGTCACAGCATAGACATTTGATTGAAACTCCGCATCTGACGACGGAAAGTGTTGTTACGCCTTTTACAACCAAAGAATACTTTGATAGACTATTCCCGAAATATGTAGAGCCTGTGTATGATTCAGCGGACGAGAAAAAAGAAGTTCAAGGGAAGATTAGCATTACGCAGCTGAAACAAATGTCTTTGGGAGATCAAATCAAAACGCTGCTGACTCAAGGTATGTTATTGCGTTAGTTATGAGCATGCTAGGTAATCAGTAATATTTTTTGATAGAGGTTTGTTATTTATAGCTAATGTTGTGAAGTACCAAGATGTACACGACTTTTTAAGGACCAAGCTGAAAGTTACATTGGAAGACTCCGAACTCATAAGACATCTTCACACCTGTTCATATGTAGTACAAGCATGCTGGGTTGTCCGCAGCGAGCATTTGTATCCACCGAATTCCGTAACTCCTAAAGGTGTTACCAGCGAAATCATGGTACAAGCAAGAGATTTCATCGTAAGTGTTGTCAGTTAGTGAAAACTTGATCGAATTTCGTTTTGGGTCAAAGTAAATTTTTCGACTTTCAGCTGCAGAAGTTCAGTGGCGACAGATTGCTACAACGGAAATCACTGAGTAAAACTTTGAAGCTGCCAGTAGAAGTCGTCACGGATATATTGCGGCCAATAGCCAGGGCTGTGCCCAAACAGGGGTACGAATTCATTCTGCCTTACGACCAAAGCTTCGACGATAAATTCCCCGACGTGATTATGCGACAAGCTCAAGTGTGGCAAAGAAAAGGACTTGAACAAAAGAACAGAAAAATGTCGACTGGGGATTCCGGAAAAGGTCGACGACGTAAATCCAGGGGTAACTCCATCTCTTCCGATAACGAAAGTGGTGCTGAACCTGATCGTGGCAGACGTCGTCACAATAGCTCAAGATCCGAGGCTAGTCATGCGTCACGAAACGACTCACAATGATTGTCTGACTGTATGCAGTTTAGCTTTTTAACGTTTTCTAGACACTGTGATAATACTTGTTTTGTTACTTGGGGATATATACAATGATTTTATTAAAAAATAAAATTCTATTTCTTGACGCACATGCGTTTACATTTCAATGGAACTCCAAAGCAAGTAAGAAATTCAAGTGTTCTCGTTCAGTAAAGAAGCGATATGGGACGACGAACTGACGGCATTAGGGTCATTTTCTAAACGTTGCATCTCAATCTGAGCTTGTGATATATCCGATAAAGCCTGCTGAACACGTTCCAACAGCTGCTCACCGCGACCAATAACTTCCTTTAATTTGACGGCAGCATCATGGTTTTCCTGCTCCAAGCGACGTAAGCTGGCCAACTGTTGAAAACATATCAGATGTATTAATCTACCCTAGAGATTCAAGAGCTTCAAAGGTTACAAGTCGTACTTGTAGTTCTGTAGACGATTCCTCACTGGGTAAAGACTCAATCAGGAAATCGATATCCTTTGCACACCTTGCTATCAATGCGGCAAACATCAAGCTCAACTCTGAAAGATCAAAATTTACCGTTTAGCAATTGAGGATTACAAAACAGAAATTCCACTTTGACAAATTCAGCATTACCATCACGTTCGATCGGAAGCGGCGGTGGTGCATTTCCACCTCTGTCAGGAAATTTGCTTGGTGGTGCATGTTGTTGGAGTAGCCCAATACTGTTGCAAAAATTTTCTGCCTGCTGTAAGAACAGAAAATACGTTCAAAATTTCAGTAAAGCTAAATTGAAGTCTGTGAATCAAGAGCAAGAATTTTGTTACAAACCTGATTGACTGCATCTTGTAGCTGTGTCAAGCGATCTGCCATGTCGAAGCTCCTCCTAAGGGATCATTCACACATCACAACATATGAACAGTTAGAGTTAAACTTTGAAGTTATTTTGCGAATTTTCTAATGACTTCAGTTTGAAAAGTTAATGAATCTCAATGCGATCCATCAAGAGGAGTTGTTGACGTATTTGAACGTACCGCATTTCGCGCGGAAAGCCTTTGGTGCTGTCCTCTATGATTTTGTCGCGTGAACCATTAGCCTGTGTGTAAAAGAACTTCATGCACCACGCGGCTTTTCATTCCCATTTCGCTCACAGTTGTACAGCTTGCTACAAAGCAGTGCGGTTCGTGATCGGGGTCTGTTCAAGTTTTGAACATAAATTAAGTTTTAAAACTAAAATCGGTGTTAAACCAAACAATTATTCAAGGTAAGGCGTTAATAATCGAATTTTGCTGTACTATATTTCTGTGAATATTCCAAAAGTTGAGAAATTTTGTTCAAATCTGGTGTGTCCATAAGTAACCGGTGTTTTCAAGGAAAACTGAACGCAGTGACGATAAATTGCTCTTGAAAAGCTCTACGCGAAAAATCATGAGAGTCGCTTGTATTCGTACTGACTGAGCGTTCAAGTTTTCTAATAAACCATTCCCGTTTATAATGAAGAATCAAAAGTTTGAGTATTGTGGAGGAGGTGGAATGTGCTACTTAACATTGTATTTTTGACAGTGTTGAGATGATGTGGTTAAAACTTGCAATCTTTCATAAAATCTTCTCGTTTATTCCAGATGCGTTACGTCGCTGCTTACCTTTTGGCTGTCTTGGGATCCAAGACCAACCCTTCAAGCGCCGATATTGAGAAGATTCTTGGATCAGTAGGAATCGAATCAGACGCCGAGAAGGTGAAGAAGGTCATTGGAGAACTCCAGGGCAAGGATATTAAGGACTTAATATCGCAAGGTGCGTATTCGTCCTTTTTCAAGTTTTCTAGTAGTTTGATTATGATGAACTCAATCATACCATCTTTCGGCTGAGAAATAATGCTGGATCACTTTCATAACTGATGCAACCGTTCACATCAGTGCCACTGTAAATGTTGGAAAGACCATACTAATTCGATTACCATCAATTCCAGGTTTGGGCAAGTTGGCCTCCATGCCTTCCGGAGGCGCTGCACCTGCCGCTGCTGCAGCCCCTGCTGCCGGTGGAGACAAGAAGGGTAAGTTGTTTTTGAGGGCATTTGTCCATATTCAATTTTGCCGTTGTTGAAGAACAAATATGCTGATGACTTTTTTCAATTTTCAGAAGCAAAGAAGGAAGAGAAGAAGAAGGAAGAATCAGAAGAAGAGGATGATGACATGGGCTTCGGTTTGTTTGATTAAAAGCTGTATCACAAATAGCTCCTTTTAATAAAATAAAGCTGTGCCGCGCAAATAACTTTCCTGGGTTTGCTGTTGTAGGATAGTCCTCATTCTTTTATCAAAAGTTTTAAAGATTCTCAGGAGCATATTTGCTGTCATTAGACCATTCTTCTTTCAGGCATATATCATCCGAAAACCAGTTAGGCAAAACAATCAAGAGTTCTTACTTTTCAATTCGCTGGTGTAGAAGCTGCAAAAATTTAAATAGAAACTGATTTGTCGTGCCGATTTCCTTCATTTTTCATGGTTAATTAGTCTTGTTGACCTGGCCGCTGCGTTTTTCACAGCATGTCAAACGGTTTAGATTCTGTCTGCCTGCAGGCTGCATGCAATGCGAGCGAACGTTAAGAGCAAACATTTGCAACCAGCTTGAATTTGAGGTTGATAGTGCCATCTTGCGTGAAAGATGTAAAACGCTTGCGCCACGGCATTGAATGACAAGATCGTCCGGCAGGATTCTTGGTGTGGCTTTCACTGAAATAAGAGTCATATGGGGAGGTGTTCAGTTGGCTGCGGAAGGTGATTCATACAAGGAGCAAGTCAGTGATTTGACAGGGTGGAGGGGAGTTGAGCAGTGTTGGTTCATTGTAATTGTACAACTGTCACTATTCTGCACTTGTTGTCGTCACATTAAAGCAGCAATTACGCTTCCTTATCCAAGTTTCATTGTTAAACGGCGATTATTCCTGTAAATATCGTTAAATTATTGTTGTCCGGTGTAAAATTCTTGAGATATTTAATCTTCGGATCGTTCTTTCGCTGTAAAGATCACGTTTATCCGTGGTGAAACTTTCCGGAAGGAGGTTCCACGTCGCTCCTTTTCTTCTCGAACCGGGTCAAAAAGGCTACCAAAATGGCGAGCGGCATCATTCCAATCCGATTCCAGGAGCATCTCCAGGTAATTTCGAACTGAAATTCTATAATTATAAAGGTCAAGGAAGATCAGCGGGGAAAATATGGAAAAAATATAAAAACGCCCTTATCAAAGGGTGGGGTGCAGAAGAGGGGCGGTATCGATGCTATGAGAAGTGGAGCAACTGGATTGAATACATGAATGATTCTAATAATGTTTATGATTTTTTGAACAGCTCACGAGTGTTGGCATCAATCAGGCCAACATCAGCTTCAACAATCTGACGATGGAATCGGATAAATTCATCTGCGTCCGGGAGAAAGTCGGCGATTCTGCCCACATTGTCATCATCGACATGACAGATCCTCAAAGTCCAGTTAGACGACCAATTACGGCCGATTCGGCTATCATGAACCCAGCTAGCAAAGTCATTGCTTTGAAGGCCGGTAAAACTCTTCAAATTTTCAATATCGAGATGAAGAGCAAAATGAAGAGTCACACTCTAACTGAGGAGGTTATCTTCTGGAAATGGATCTCCCTTAACACTATCGGTTTGGTGACGGATAATGCCGTCTTCCATTGGAGCATGGAAGGAGAGTCGCTTCCGCAGAAAATGTTTGATAGGCATTCCAGCTTGGCCGGCACTCAAATCATCAACTACAGAACTGACCCTAAACAGAATTGGCTCTTGTTGGTTGCGATCTCAGCTCAGGTAAGTTGATCCGTGATAATGATGTAAGTTTTAAAAGCTAGTTTTAATTGGAATTTTGGTATTATAGCAAAACCGAGTTGTCGGAGCCATGCAGCTGTATTCTGTTGAAAGGAAAGTGAGCCAGCCTATTGAAGGACATGCAGGAACATTCGCTCAAATCAAGCTTGAAGGGAACGCGGAGCCGTCGAATTTGTTGTGTTTCGCTGTGAGAAACTTGCAAGGAGGAAAGGTAAGAATTTCAAACTGCATGCGTAACCGACTAGTTTCTTCGAAATGTTTACACTCTGTTCAATTTTCTCGTAGTTACACATTGTTGAAGTTGGTGGAGTGCCTACTGGCAATCAACCATTCCCGAAGAAGGGCATGGATGTTTTCTTCCCGCCTGAAGCCTCTACAGATTTTCCAGTTGCAATGCAGGTATGCCATTAGTTTTACAGTGTCGCAGTTTTAGACTATTCGTATTTGACTAATGGGGATATTATTTTAGGCTAGTACAAAGTACGACGTTGTGTATCTGATCACAAAATATGGCTACATCCATCTCTACGATCTGGAAAGTGGTCAGTGTATCTACATGAATCGCATTAGCTCCGACACGATTTTTGTAACTGCTCCACATGAGACAACTGGGGGTATTTTGGGTGTCAACAGAAAAGGACAGGTGAGTTAGAGGATGGAGAATACGAATGGAACGGTTAACGAGATCTGGAATTAATTTCTCGTTATTCATTCAGGTGCTGTCTGTGACTATTGATGAGGACACCATTGTATCCCACATAGTGAACACATTGAACAACCAGGATCTAGCTTTGCGCGTGGCTTTCAGGAACAATCTGACTGGAGCAGAAGATCTGTTCATTCGGAAGTTCAACACTTTGTTCCAAAACGCTCAGTACACAGAAGCTGCAAAGGTATGAGTTGCCACACCCCGTAATACATGTGATGTGCCTTGACAACTGCTCATAAGTAGCATATTTTAGGTTGCGGCTCAAGCTCCAAAGGGGATTCTAAGGACTCCACAGACAATCCAGCGCTTTCAACAAGTAGCTGCTCAGCCAGGCCAAACTTCACCACTTCTCCAGTATTTTGGCATTTTGCTGGATCGGGTAAGCGGAGCTTTCCAATATTACCAATTTACGAACTTTGTAACAATTAAAGAATTTCTGCTGTCGTTATAGGGCCAGTTGAACAAATTCGAATCCCTGGAACTATCTCGACCAGTATTACAGCAAGGCAAGAAGCAGCTCATGGAGAAGTGGCTGAAAGAAGACAAGCTGGAGTGCTCAGAAGAACTAGGCGATTTGGTGAAGCAAGTGGATCCGACTCTTGCTCTTTCGGTTTACCTTAGGGCTAATGTACCAAACAAGGTATGCCATTTTTATTTAGTATCTTGTGAAGCACTCGTTTCAGAAGGTTGAATTAATGTTCTGTTCTCAGGTTATCCAATGCTTCGCTGAAACCGGCCAATTCAACAAAATTGTATTGTACGCCAAGAAAGTTGGTTATAGCCCTGATTATGTCTTCTTGCTTCGAAACCTGATGCGAGTTTATCCCGACCAAGGTGTTGGATTCGCACAAATGTTGGTTCAGGATGAAGAGCCTTTGGCAGACATAAATCAGGTATGTGTAACTTGTTCAAAAACATTTACAAACGTCGGAATAAGAATCTTACTTGTTTGCTTGTGTACCAGATCGTCGACATCTTCATGGAGCAAAATATGGTTCAGCAATTATATAATTATATTTTAACTTGAGCGGACCAGGACACCGAGGGACATCGTGGGACCACTGGTAAAGGTAAGTAATAATAGGTTAAAAATAGGATATAAAGTGACCTCAGCTGCTTTCACGGGCCTGAGGGAGCTTTCTAGTATAGGGTTCAAATATGCATCTCAGGAGACGGGTCATGCCCGATTTTTTTCGGTTGAGGCGTAGAAATGTTTTTTTGAGGCCAAGTAATGGGTTTTTGCGTGAAGCGCCGGTAAATGATTTTGTAAATGATTTTTCGAGGCCAAGTTATGGTTTTTTCTTGTGAGGCACCGGGAAATTCTTTTCAAGGCGAAGTCAAGCATTATTAATTGACATTAAGATGTTCCAAAGGATTGGAAGCACCGAGGGGTGCATTTTCAGCATTTTCAGTGCATTATAAGGCGTTTTTGAATGAGTTCTGAGCTAGTATGCACTTTTCCAATCTGGTTTCAACGTACTGATAGGTTTCATCATTTCGGTTCCTTTCACCAAACGATCCATTTTACTTCTCCACTCCGAGTAGGCTTAATGATGCACCCACTCCATTGTTTAGGTTTTCAGGGGCTCTCACTGCAGCGTCACGCACACGTGGCACCATTAATCTATTCTTTTTTTTATAGCAGCTAATTCACCCGAACAGCGGACCACAGAAGAAGATAGACATGGACCGACGCAGCTAATTAATCTTTTTTTTTCAGCTAGACAACAGGATTGTGATAGGAATGTAGATAGAGGAGGGGGGATAACTGTTTTGTTTTTATTCTAATCAATCTGGCTATTTTCAGGAAATGAGTAATTTCTGGGGAGGTGAGTTGCAGGGAGGGGTGCAACCTGTATCTTGCATCCCTCACTGGCAAGTAGGGAGCGGGAGGGACGAAGTTTTCGACGTGAAGGAAGTTCTTCGCGTCATGGCAGAGCAGGGTGGACCACCAAGGAAGGCGCGTAGGATGGAAGATGACGAGTGGGAAGACATCGCAGTGTATCGTCCGACCTCTACCGTAGAACCCGTGAAAGTCTTCACCAAAAAAGACTTGGCTGTCTTCGTGCCAGAAGACCCGGATCTCGACTTCGTCAAGGTGCCACAGGACTCCGAGTTGCTTCCTCACGGTGAATAAAAGTTCAGTAATTTGAATCGAAGAACTGATGAAACTGTGGCCTAATCAATTTCAATGTTTTTAGAGCATGAACACATGCAATATGAGCGCTATGCGGCAGACATTTTCCCGAGGATGACCGATAGGGTAAAGGCAGAAGTTTTTATCCGAGCGGACCTCAACGTGATGGTGAAGAACTGGGTCAAGGGTCAAATTTTGGATGCCTTGGTTCATCACGCTAACGAGAAAGGAGAACTTCCGGTAAGTATAAGCTTGTATGGTCATTGAAATGTGCAACACATATGAAAAAACCCATGTTTAGCATACAAATTACTTACTTTCACACTTTTCACCTACAGGATCCGGAAAAAGTGATGGAAATTCATCGCTGGTCTATGCTTTTGATCCGGAAGTATGCGTTGGAAAGAAAGATTCCAGAACTGAAAGAACGGAGACATTTCTACCTCGACATGGCTGCTAAAAGTGATTGGTTTGCTGTGCCAGAAGTTGAAGAAGAGGAATCCGAGCCAGAAGCAACCGAGGAACAACCGGACGAACTCTTACCACCTCTCCCACCAGCGGAAGGCGATATTTTCGGTAAGAGCATTGTGACATTGTCGCTATCATATGTAACACTGCAAATGCACTGGGTACAGAACATGCATATTTTGTACAAATTTCTGAATTTTTAGTGGTTAGACGACGACGCAAACCTCACACAGGGTCCAGAGGGAATAAGGCCAAGCAGAATGCTACCCGCCAGTCCAAGAAGCGAGCAAGGAGAGCTTGGGAAGAAGCACAGAAGAACGCTGGTAAGTTGTTTCATTGCACATCATGTGTACTTTAATTTGTAATTCCTGAAACACATTGTAATTTTCCATTTCAGCAAGCGGGAGTGGACCCGCCGGAGACAAGGACACAACCTCGTAAAAAACCACTCTTCGGGGAGAAAACTTCGGTAAAAATCGTGCTTGGGGAGTAAACCCATTAAAAATCGGCCCCTGGGGTCTACCCCTGACCTGGGGTACTGACGATGGTCTATAGAGGGCCGAAACCCCAGGGTATTTTAAGATAAGTGCCAAATTTACTGTACTTTACGCTTTCTAATCCAAGTACTAATGTGCATTGTTCAGTTCACAGATGCGGCTATACAATTGATGGGTGTCAAAAGAAAGCAAGATGTGGGGTGACTGACGTTCGACGACTTGATGATTTTTTACCCGGACTTGACAATGGAAAACAGAAAACATTCGCCATATTCAAGAAGTTCGATGTGAATACTGCAATCCAGGTTCTCATCGACAATGTTGCAAACTTGGACAGGGCTTACGAATTTGCAGAACGATGCAATGAACCTGCCGTTTG
>JAQGBJ010000241.1:0-51688 GCA_034698345.1 Sphaeridia pumilis
GTACTATAAGAACACAAGAAAGACGATTATTTTACTGTGTGAAGAGATGATGGAATATAAACGATGCTAGCGCTAACATCTCAGTAACTTTACCTGTCCTTCGATAACGGGTGCGAATGTAATTCGGAACTCGTACACTTGATCTGGTTCCAATGGTCTTAAAGCATTCACGTGCATGAAGGGTCCTTCGGGGTTCAGAAGGTCGCGTTCGAGGTGGAGTGTTTTGTCAGAGACGTTCTGGGCAGCTACTTTTTTGGTGAGACGAGATCCAAGTTGGAGTTGGCCAAAGTTGACGATTGAATCTGAATCTTCACCCACCAATATAAGCTGCGGCTTGACGACAGCTACAATGATTTCGGCAAAAACGGTCTCTTTGATGTTGATGTTTCCATCGGAATCTTGTTTGGAGACATCGATGTTGATCATTGTACTTCGTACAGACGGTAAAAGGTTTCGCAGTAAGTCACTCTTGAGATTTGCAAGTTCCAGAGGATCTGTAGGCAGTTCTATTTTGTTTGGCTGTACGAACTGGTTTCCAGTTAGCAATTCCTCAAGCTGAGTTTTGCGTGCAACGATGTCAGATGGGCCTTTGGATTCCTGATGCTGTTGTTTGTTGCTAGACGACCTAGTGGAAACGCCTTCCTTAGTTACGAGAGACTTTTTCTTGTTCGTGAGTTTCTTGGGCTTTTTCCTGGGCGTGATGTTGGCAGCGGGTAAATCTTCAGCATCAGCATGTTCAACGAAATCTTCATAATCCTGCTGTAAACCATCACAGAAATTAAATTAAAATATCAGGTTTTGGACTCCGTCGTTCTTGGAAGGCTTTGATACCTCGTCGAAGTAGAGCCGTAGTCGTAGTAGACTGAGTTCTTGGCGAGTTGCTCTTAGAAGTTCTTCACGTGACCGACGTTGTAGAAACAAATAGTGATCTTGCAACTGCGCTTCTGTGATTTGGGGACGGTAGACAATACGCAATTTCATAGCCTGAAAACGAAGATACAGACATTCTAATCCAAAAGCCATTAAACTACATTGGAAAAGCTGTCAAAAATACCTCTTTATAGCCGATGTGACCTTCCACAGGAGTTACTTTGACATCTGAAGATGAATTCGAAGCAGCGCTGAAGAATAGTTTGGCCTTATCTATAAATGAAACGGCATTGAGCTAAACCAAAGAATTGACAGGTTCATAGGAAGTAATTTCTACTAACCTCCAATCAGAAACAGTGAATTTTCTAGTGTTACGAATATTTCAGCCGAACTCCCAACTGCTAATGGTGGTAAGAAGATTTTGTTTCTATTCAGCTTAGCAATGGGACGCGTGACGATAGCCTTGACAGCTATGTTGTATTCAAAAAAGCTCGAAGACACGATTTTCAAGGAATATTTTTGTGGTTTCTCCGATGGCTCTGATGCTTCGCTAGGCGAGAGGAGCAGTTCCAGCTCCACAGATGCCTGAGGTAAGATGGTGACGAATCCAAAGTTTGGTTGAAGTGTCAACTCCTGTAAATGGAATTCGGCGTGTTTAGGAGCCTGTTTTTTCAATTAGACCTGGAATTCAGGTTGAAGGGAAGGTAAGATGGGTTTCACCTTCGAAATGTCTCGGATCCCAATTTTCTGGGTCATCAAAGATGGATTGTGAATCAGAACCTTCGTAGCAACCGTTCCATTGCTGAGACATCTGCCGAAGTTGATTTCTGTTGGATTGATCAATAGTTCCGTGTTCGTGACAACTGCCATGAATGTCGCACGAACAGAGCACGAAGTTGATTTCGAAGTAGCGATAAAGTCGATGGGCCAATCAGCAATGCTAGTGGTCTGATCGAAGAATTGTTTACTCGATCCCTCGAATAACGTAGAACTATGGAACAAAACATATTTCCAACGATCCCAATCACGGTTTACACGCAGAGCTTATTTCTAGAGATTGAACTTACGTGGGTTGAAACCGTACAGCAAAATTACATCGTTTGGTAGCCGGAACACGTTTGAATTCCGATGGCTCAACGGACACAAATTCTCGCAATTCTTTCGGGAACGAGGATTTCACTGCCATGCCTTTATCTGAAGTATCAACCGAGACAGTCACCATAGTTTGATAGACTTTATCTGAAAACAAACCATTTCAAATGATACTTCTAGAATATACAAAGCTTTTGCCTGTACAGCTTCATTTCAACTTACTCACTTAAGGCACATATCTTCAAATTAACATTCTGAGGGCTGACTTGAATTGGTACTTCATCGCCTTGACTTAACAAATGAATCGGTATCTGTAGGGGCAAAGATACACATCAGCGAGTTGAACGAGAAGCGTGTGGAGACTTCAAGTTCCAGTAATTTTACTACCTCAAAAGCTTCAAGGTCTTCTGAATGAAGCCGTAATGTCGATTTCATTTCGTGTGGGCCTGCAAACTCCGGCCTGAATAATACAGCGAGCGATATAGACCCGTTCGGTGGGATTAGTCGTCTTTGGTCTTGTGCATAGATCACGAAAGGATCTTCGATAACGTGCTTCAGTAATACTTCCAGTATCTTCGCAAAGGCTTCCTTTGCTTCTACTGATTGGTGAAGGAGCGTTTTACTCTTAGTTTTAGCAGTAGCTACTGGTTTGTCCTTTGTTTTTCGCTTTGAATTTGGTGCTGGTACTTCTGAACTTTGCTGGATCTTCGTTTTCTTAGCAATATTCTTAGCCTTAGCAGGTGTCTTCTTTGTTAACTTCTTCTCTTTAGGATTCGCCAGTGATTTCGCTACTTCGTTCGATTCTTGTTCAGCTTCCAATAGTTGGGGACTTTCTTCGGGAGCTTCCGCCAAAATATCTCTGGTCTCACTTGCAACCACACCAAGCCCAGAATCTGTCGAATCTGTCGCATAACCTTCCGTAAGTATTTCTGTTAGCCATCCAGGCAGAGCACCTTTGTTTTTGATTTTAATGATTTCAGTTCTCGACTGATTCATGATGGTCCGCGGGATTTTGATCTGGTTTCCTCCAATAATTTCCGGTTTGAATGTCTTTTTCCAGATTTTAACAGGTAGGTCAAAGTCTCCTAGGTCACATGTGAAGACAATGCTGCCACTTGCATCGGCGTTAGATGTTGGCTTGAACTTCACTCTGAAGCGGTGAACGATTCCTGGCGACAACAGTGGCGGCGTAGTAAAGTCAACGGTCAAGAGGCCCGATAAAGGAGCAACGCGGTCTCTCAATGATGAGTCATCCATCATGCCCTTGAAGTAGTACTTCAAACGGTTCCTGGATTGGTGAGTGACAGTCACGGTTGAAGTGTATGTCTTACCAACTTCAAAGTCCTGCAAGTTATAGCGAAATAGCGAACTCGAAACACACGAGCTTATACGTGGATAAAAGTTTGTCTTAACACATGATCATACCATGAATAACAAGCTTGATGGCGTCATGTGGAAAACAGATGTTCTGGATCCTATGGTCATTGGTATTGTCGGCTGCAACAACGGAATGTCGATGACAGTGGCTGTTCCTGAATTTGATTCAGCTTCAGCATCTCTGAAAGGTGACATTGGTACTGATGTCCTAGCTTCCTTCATTTGCCTGGTATCTTTGACAACATTTAGGATTCCGTCATCAACAGCCTCTTCACTATCGACGAGCCAACCATCCCCACGATCCAATTCAAGAGACTTCGCTGTTATGACTTCCTGCTGCTGAAACCTATGCCGCTTCTGGCTTGCCAGCTTTTTCCAAAACAGTTCCGTTTTCCTCTTCTGAAGTGCCTGACGATTGTTGAACACTTCCCTCTGCTTGATTTCATTGAAAACCAGCATTTCAGCTTGACTTTTACACTCGTGAGCTTGTCTCTCGGCTTTCTTTAATTTACGATACAGCGATGTGATCTTCTGGACCAAATACGGGTTTTCGTCATCACCCAAGCCCAAGTTCTGTTTGAAGCGCTCCTGCTTGATCTTGTTGGTCCTCAAAATCTCTTGCGTTTCCAGCTTGAGCTCTTCTCTCGATTTCAGGATCTGGTCTTGAAGTTTTTGCAACGCCACTTGTCTTCTTTCGACGGCAGCTTTCGTTGCACGTTTTGTTTCTTTTTTAACACTCTGACGACTGGCTAAAGTCTTCCGGTAGAACACCCGTGCTGTCCACTCACTCTCTGACCTACGCTTTCTCATTTCCACTTCTTTGATACTGGTGTCATACTCATCGAGTGCCTTGTCCAACGCCGTCTCAAGAAAAGTCTTCATTATGGAGAACTTGACTGATTCTGCCTGCTGTTTGAACTTTATCTCTCGCTCGATACGGTCCGAAGCATTTCGAAGTTTCTTGGCTTCGTAAACGGAATTTAAGCGTTCTAGCTCTCTTGGTGTATCACAAAAAGCTCGGTCAAGTTCTAGTCCGGCACGACGAGCGCACATTCTGAAAAGCGCCAAAAGCAACCATCATACCACCGTTTAGCAAACCAAAACTGATAATGTGTAATATCGATATTACCTAACTCTACTCAGCTGGCTGAAACATTCGTCTTCAAGATCGAGACATTCCATCAACTTTTGCTGTTTCTGTAAAAGTAGATCATTCAGCTCAGCCTTCTCTTCATCCCTCACAGTAGAAGAGAGTAAGTTCTGTTTGATTTCCTGCTGATCTTGATAGATCTGTTCGATGCTCTTTTTTACATCTCGTAAGATCTTGGAGAGCTGCAAAACGATTGAGATGTAGAGACTGAGACATTCATACTTGAACCAGAAGAAGTTTTCGGCATATGAAGTATAAGGCCGTAATCTTACATCAGTTGCACATGTTTGCCAATGTTCCACGGTATTTTCGGCTTCTGTCTTCTTTCTTCTAAATCGAAAGATCTCTCTGAGCTGTTCTGAAGACAATTTCGGAACTTGTTCCCGTTCCCTGCCGTCTTTCGGACCTAAAATAACCGGAGAACAGTCAAACATGATGATGAAAATTATTTTCAAACGATCTTCGGTCCCTCGGAAGCACCATTTTGAACTTTAAACTTACCAGTTTCATACTGTTGTTGCGGAAACACAAATGACGTCAGACAACAGCTGCGACAAGCAAAGTTGAAGCTTAAAAACAGAACTGACTGAGAAAATATTATACATTCCGGTGGAACAGAAAAGGTAGAAGTTCAGTCTCCATCCGGACAACCGTTATTCGAGTGTAAGGAATAAGAGTTTACTCACAACTTTCCAACAAACCACATGTTGCTTTGTGCTGATCACATACACGGAAATATTTTGTGTTTAAAGATCTTCAAATAAGTCTTTGTCATCCTTCTTCTGCCGATGAAACTTGTCAGATTCTTGAATTTTACACAGGCGACAATTCAGCAGGTATTTTTCGATTACCGTAAACTAGTAGCTGTCATTTTACGCGATGCATCGTTTTAATGCAAAATTGTTAGAAATTCATCCAGTTCATGACTGCATAGGAGAGAATGAAAATGGAACGAAACTTTCACAAGAGAAGCAAATGATGCCGAAAACTTCGAACAAGAGGCGCTCTCCAAAGCCCAACGTCTTGAAGGGCGCAAGAAACCGTCCGAAAGTTACATCTTCAACGATGACTAGGCAAGTGTAGAGATTTTTCGAATTACCTGTAAGACTGTTAAAGCACGTAATGCAACCAGATTACATACCGGTGCAGAAGCGCCATGAAACTACGTAAAGTAGCAAAAGCTTGAATAGACAAGGTGATTTTAGAATCCTCTGTTTAAGTGAAATGATTGAGAATTCAATCTCATGATGAGATCTTGAGTAATCCAATCCATTATCAGCTATGTCCGTGGATGAGGATGAATACAAGAATCATGCTATATTAGCGAACAAGATTGCCATTACTTTCTCGACATCAACTTGGTGGTTTGGGCAACTGATTGGGAAAAGAAGTTTGTAGCAATAATACTACGAAGGAATATGAGTTTTGAACCAATGCGATCTCACAGTTGGAAGAGACGGCGAGGGACTATAATCAATCGCTGCATGAATGAAGAAGGAAATGATCAGTTTTAACTGAAAGAAAGCGTACATATGTTTTATGTATTGAAGATGTGTTAGCAGTTAGCAGACACAGTAATTAGCTTTTAGCGATTACTAAAGCTAGTAGTTAATGCTCGGTGGCATGAATGTACCTTAACGTAAACCTAAACCTCACGCACAAAATAAAGGTCACGAGGAACAAACTTGGCATTACCAGGTTAATTTATCTAAAAACATTCAAGCGGTTCGATTGCGGAATGCTACCGTTTAAACGATTGATGGAAGTTCCATCATGGAACTCCTTCATCTGTATAAATACGTATAAGTATGTACATAAATCTATATTGCTTTTTGGCCGGTGGTGCATAAGAGCGTAATTCCCTGAACGACAGGGGAGAGCGCCAAAGAATTTCTGATTCTCTGAGAAAATTAGGGACTGTACTTTTATATCGATATGCAGAATGGGGTAGGGGGGGTTAGCTTCGTATATTAGCTTCTTATATCAGGGGAGGGGTAGGGGTTTTGGCAGACATATCGATATAAAAATAACGAAAAAGCAAGAGTGCCAGTAGCAATTGTGGTAAATATTTTTTAAGCGTTAGAATTGTACGTAGAGTTCAAAAGTGTCCGGCGACTTCCCGATGTCCTTCTGTTAATGTTTCAGTTGAGCAAAATTGCGGCATAAAAATTCTTTCTTCCCGAAAATTTGTTAAGATTTTCATAATCCCGTGGACATCAAGGATTTTTGGAAAAGCATATCGGTATATCGTAGGGGGGGTTGGGTGACGGCAGACTTATCAAGGGATATGCTGAGGGGGGTAGGGGTGCAGAAAAGGCTAAAAACTGCATATCGATATAAAAGTACAGCCCCTTATTCCCTGTGATCAGTAAGTTTGCAGTCGGTTTCTAAACTACATATGCTATAAAATACTTGGCATTCGCTCCAAATGTGATCGGAAAATGTTACGCTGTAGACTAGCCAGCTTTTTTAGCTGCGCAATAACAACAGGAAATAACAACGGTGAGAACCATTAGTTTGCTACATAAAAGCAGTTTTAGACCGGATAGTTCCGAGCAGTTGATCTCACAATAAGGTACCATGTTTCAGCCGCATCTGTGTACGTGTTTACACTTATATAATAACAACATTAACTTTAACCGTAATAATACTTTCGTGTAAGTCTTGTCGGTAAGCTTACGGGTGAAATTTTGGCGACTTGAATTTCCGTGCATTTTCCCGTCTCTCAAAACAGATACACGAAATAGAAGAAATTATGTCATAAGTCATAGGTATATAGGTGTACGGCAAGGTAAAGTTATTAGTTGACAATCATCGATAGGTCGCGGTAAACTCGGGTTTACAAATATGGCATTCGCTTTCAGCGTTTAATAATGTATCAGTTTGAAAATACTCGTTCCACGTAATTTCCAGGGAAAGTGCCGAATTGACCAGTTCGTGTCGAAGTTCCCACATACCAACCGTCATCACATTTCTCTAGAACGTGAACAACATCGTTTTCTTGCAGCTCCAATTCGTCTTCATTAGCAGGCTTGTAGTTGTATATCGCTTTGTACCTGTTGGACATAAACATAATCTGTTAGCTTTTATCCTACTCTGATGCATCGCAAACAAAAAAAGACCAGACAGAAATGCAAGGCTGTAGATACTTTAGCAACCACAAATTTGTTTACAAACGTACACTGCCGCAGTTCAATTTCAATGCAAGGACAAAACAAGGCGTCTGATCAATTAGTAGACCAACAGAATCTACCCCAACACTAATCTGTCAAATTTTGCGGTCATTCTTGCGGAAGCTGACTGAATAAGACCAAACCTTGCGAATCTCCAGTGGAATAGTAGTAGCAGTCAGTAGTGGTAGTGCATAATTAGTTCAGAGGTAAAGTTTAGAAAAAACTTCGACCCAAGGAGGATCTACAAGAAAGTATAAACGATGAAGGTCAGTTGAGTTGAGGTGGTCAGTGGACCCAAGTTCACCCATCCAAGTTGCCAAACAGATTGGTACAAGGAGATTACATGCAGTGTTATTACATTCCTTGCGTAACCCTTCCAGTGAGAGATCATTTGAAAGTAGTACTGCAAGTCTCCCATGATAAGCAACCCCTCCGGCAACTACTCTTGTTAGAAACTCTTGAAATTGAATGCCCAAATTGGGGCACTTACGATAAGGGGTCCATCCTGCTGGTATCGATCGTTAAAGTTGGACTATACACCTGAGCGCGATTGCTCAAACCGGAAGGCGTTGTAGCTCTGCCCAAAACGTATCCTTCTCGATTACTGTAATTATTAGGAACCTGTAGAAAAAAACAAGTTTCAATTACGGTCTCCGTTGGTTGAATTAAACAGGAATTCTTTTACTTGAACGGGCGGAGAGTTTTGACGCATCGGTATGGAATTATAATCGGAAGTAAGGCCATAATCATTAGGTTTGTAGTTGTGTCTGAAGTTGTTGGCATGTTGAGTGGCAAGACTGTGCGCTGCTGGACTTCCAATTGGCTTGGGCGAAAGCGATGACCTAGCGGAAAAGCTGTTCTCAGATGTACCAGGCTCTTTGAGCACTTCAACATAGGAACATGGGAAAATGCCACGTCTGGAGCCGATTCTTCCTTCGTACCAATTATCGTCGACCCGCCGTGTCAGCACCAATACTTCCCCCTTGACGATTGACATCTCGACAGGGGAAGCGGCCGTGAAATTGAAACACACTCGAGCTTGCCCTTCTGATTGTATTCGCTGAATTCCACGGTCAGCGTATCCGGGCAATATCTGGAATAGACAAAATACAAACTTGTTTTCAACATCTTCTTCGAATTCTCTTCCTTTGCCGTTTTTTTGTTTTTTATCAACGAATTTAAGGTAATTAACGTCTGAAGAAAAGTCATATAAGTAAGTGTGACCATGACCAACATTGATAATTTAACGACCACCGAGTCAAAAAAATCATATTTTTTCCTATCAAGAACTGAATGTAACCCAAGTTGCCGCTGGACATGTGATTATGTATCGTCCTTTATATTCGAAATTGTTGCATTTTGTGTTAGCTCAGCTCAGAATGCGTTACAGAATTTACTCGTCATTCTACAGGAAACTTTCAGCACAAGTCGGGGTTTGAACCAGGACTCAGGACCAGGAAGTGTCACACAGATGCCCACGTGCTTAAACCTCGACAAGGTTATTCCCATACTTGAGAACGGAACACGCAAACGTTACAAACAAAAAGATAGTTTCCTACTCTATGCATGTGTAGAACGCTGGTGACCCTTTACTCCGCCCTTAGGATACTCTTACGTACCTTCACAAAACCACAAAACAAATTATTGACTGATCTGTAAAGCTTCCTAGCAAAAACCAAAGTCCTTGCATTATGGTACGTATTGGAACGTTAGGGGCAGCTAGCGCTTCATGTCGCTTCTCATCAATTTGTTACATCAACAACAAGCAATTCGCATCGCCAGCATATAATGCTCAGCGATATTTAATGAAATTTCCTTGAGTCGCTTGATAACCTTCCCAGAGTTTGGTTCGATGCATTGTATTTCTATACTTCCACCAGTCGGTATATCGCGTGGATGAGATCTCAGGTGCAGAAATTAATGAAACAAAAGTTGCAGACACTCCAATGTACACCATAATGGCATGGCACATGGAGTAATACAACACCCTTTGAACTTGTACCTTTACGCTTGAGATTCGAGATGATAAGTATGCACAATTATGCGGAACTGCCACCGACAATTGTATTGAATCAAGTAAGGAGGAATCCTTATTTTCTCACCAAACCAAACCCCATAGAAAGATCAAACATTGATATGTACGTGAATTCCTGTCCAGTGGGGCAAGACAATGCCGGAATTTCTGAAACCCACTCGACCCCTACCAGGAATATTGTAGGCAAACTGGATGCTCCTCATTCTTCCGCTATTCTTCAACACTGCGAATTTTAAGGGGAATCAAAGGTTCTTGGTTCTTCTTCCTTCCGTCTAGTTTAATTGATGCTCTTATACGTTGTATGTCCAAGAGACTCCAGCAATTGATAACACTGACCAGAGAGCCGCTTTTGACCATTTTTATATCTTTTGACTCCTTGTCTCACGTCAGTTGCTCAATTTAGTTCTCGCCGGTGATTCCAGATGCTATTCAGTGATCCAGAACGATTTGAGGTGCATTAGTGCTTCAGACTTGGAATTCATCGGAAGTTAACCGTCACAAGTTTTCTAGACAATTTATCCGTTCAACGAATGAGTAAAAATGGGATTGTTTACAGATGTTCTGAGTGTGCTCCTATTTCTCTCCCATGACCGGAAAGGCGGTAAGTTGCTACTGCTAAAAATCGTGATCACTGAATTCTAAAGCTTGAAGGAAAATATGATACACAACAACGTGGCGAACTAAAAGTGATCTAGTGATGAAAGTCATCAAGCTTTTGAAAATTGTCTGTGTTTTAGGTCCCGGAGAATTCAGAGTGATGAATGACCCTATTCAAGTGCAAAGAAACGACGTCTTAACTGGGGACTACATAGTCAATAATATTTATGACATCAACAATGCCATTCGGTTTCGATTGTGGACCAGGTGAAGTAAACAAACTGAAGACGTCTTAAAATCATAAACATAAGCGACTGACGTTCGATTTCGATGGTGTATACTTTAGGGAAAATCCGATCTTGGCCCAAGAAATTGTGGTGCATGACAGGACGTCCTACCAAACGAGTAACTACGACCCGAAGCGAGTGACCAAGATTTTTGTCCATGGCAAAGACCATGCTTCGAATGAACGGCGTCTCGATCCGGAAACGGCTTACTTGAGAGACGCTTATTTGCGGTTTGCGGATGTCAATTTTATCTTAGTCGACTGGACCCATTTGTCGCTTGGACAGAGATACCTCACAAATTACGGAGATTTTGTGGCTAAGCGACTGGCGCAGTTTATTCTATACCTGGAAAGACTAGGAACTCCGATAAGTTCGTTTCATCTGCTTGGCTTGTCTTGGGGAGCACATGTTTGCGGCGGAGCCGGAAGTTTGTTGGGAGGACGAATCCCAAGAATTACAGGCAAGTATAGGGCAAAAACAAAGCGAGTTGGTCGTTCAAGTTCATGTTCAGACGGAAGGAAGTGGCAAAAAGTTGATGTGTGAAAAAGCAGACGAGATAAACACTCACGAAGACACTTTGTGTATGCATTACAGGTCTTGACCCTGCAGGACCTCTTTATACTGGACGGCCTTCAGAATATTCACTCGATAAGAGTGATGCACAATTTGTGGATATAATTCACACAGATGCAGGTGGCGTTAGAGGAGCCCATTCCGGAAACCCGGGAATTCTCGGACACGCCGATTTTTTCCCTAATGGAGGTAATCATCAAACTGGATGTCCGCCCATCAATCCGAAGTTTTTCAAAGGTCACCATTTAGTTTTCAAGCCCTATATAATATATCAGAATGAGATTCAAATTGTCGTCATGCTTTACAGAAATACCCTGCAGCCACGAAAGAAGTGTCCCACTTTTTACCGAGTCCATCGGATCACCGCTGAGCTTCCCCAGCTGTCCTGCCCCGTTCGAAAAAGACCACGTGCAGGTTGTGAGGGATTGCACAACTGATAAAATGGCCTTCATGGGCGAACATGTCACAAACACGTACGCATCAACTTTTAGTCACCTAACAATTAGTTGAAGTTATACAACACGTCTTGTCCATCAACCAGCAAGATTTCAAGAACTAAAGCAGGAGTTTATGCCAATAGTTGGCTGATAGCGCTAATGATAAATTGTTGCAGGACACGTGGCACCTTCTATTTGGCGACCAAAGGAGCTGCACCGTATGGAACTGGTCCTGTCACGGACATAATTTTGCCCAACATTCCTGGTGGAAGAAGAGGCCGAAGTCACATTTTCAGCTTGCGGGAATTCCGTTTCATGAAAACTTACAACGATAAAGCTTATCGAGAATCGCTTGGAAACAGTAATGCCAAGTTTATTTCTCAGACTGAAACGCTTTTCAGCCCTTCGAACAATACCAATACGTTGTTTTACGGCTCTCCGAAACCATACATGCCCGGGTATTATCCCAACAGGGATGTTCTATTATTTGCCCTTCAAAAAGCAATTCAGTCTTCCTCTTAATGTTAGGCGACAGTCAATTGCAAAGATTACAGTATATAATCTGGTCTGAAGCATAGCAGAAAGGGGTCCTTTAGCGATAATTTAATGATGGAAACATGTACGAAAGATGTGCCGATCAGCGCTGTGCCGCGCATTGTGCGCCATCTATTGATGTCTGTCAGCGTTATGTATTTATTTACCTCGAAAACGTTTGCAAGTGCGCCCTTTTAAGCAAAGTCCTATATGATGATGCAAAGACTAGATTAATTTTAGATGAATTAATATCTACGGTTTTCATGTGCCCCAGAACTGAAGTTTTAATTAGAATTAAATTGGTACTGTCACTATCTGTTAAAACTCGTATTTGTTTTTCGTCGTGGAGCTTCAAAACCGAACCATTGTTGTTTCAAGAAATATTCACACTCGGAAATAAGTTCTTGGACGCTGTAGAACCTTCAGCGCAACTTCGAATCATATCAGTTTCTATGTAATTTTGAGGCAGCATTTCTGTTGGAAATTTGCAATAGAAAAGATGAACCGTGAGAATTGTATGCGGATCAAAATTGCAGTTCATGTTACTTAACAGATATCTATGAACGTTTTACCGTCCAACCGAAAAACGCTTGACGGCTAAAATTAGCCATGCACCAAATATGTATTAAACATCATATTATTTCCCGACCCGCCTGACTGGAAATTTATTTTGGATGTAATTATATTTATTTTATTTGCCTTTCTGAGAAAAATCGTGACCAGTATTGTTCCATGCAACCCAAACAAGTAAATCTCCGCTTTCAACTGCCTACACTTGACCTTAACCTAAGACAACCCTTTCCAAAGAAGCCGAAACGTGTAAATCGATACTACCAACTTTTTTACCGCTCGCCATAAATGCAAGCACGTTTATAAATGACCTTTGTAATCATAAGAAATATGAACCAACATCTTTTTACAAAAACACCTTTCATGAATGATACTGCAAAAGCAATCCAGACATTTGAGGTAAGAGAAGCGCATACATCCCATAATTTCCTGCAGGATTGTGTAACATTCAACTCAACGTATAAGGAATTTCCATCACTTGACCAACTGACTGCACACGTTGTTTAAGGTGACCCTAAATGTTTGTTGTTGTCTCAATAATCTTCCTTCAAGTTACATCTAACCCAATCACTTCTAGAATGGTCGTGAGAAAAACTTTGTTTCATGGTGAGATTCAAGACTCTTGTAAGAATCTTGTGTTTAGTGGATTCAGATGAAAAAATTGCTGATACGGTTAAAATTGAATGTACTTCTGGACAGAGGTGAAATGGGATGTTTTTTTTTACTTTCTCAAGTAATCTCAGTCAGTTAACGTCCATGAAGATCTCACCATGGCAAATACAAACTGCAATTGCGCGTCCGAAGTTATCCAATGTAGGAAATCAGAGAGCATAAAACCATGAGAATGTGAAGCAAATTTATGATAAAACTGTTATTGCCCTGAGAATGTTCATCACGGACACTTGTTTCCTATTAAATTAGCCGATTGGTAACTCTTGCCTCAGTTGTTCCACTACAGTTGACCCGGTCTAAAGAGAACTAAGTCTGCAAAAACATGCGAGCTTGAAATCTACGTTTCTATTTCAGGAAGTTAAACTGTTTGTGATACTGCACAAATTTTGGGCTGCGGAGTTGAGTGCAAAAAAATATACTGTGCCCTACGGATTAAGCCAACGCTTAAGAAACTGGATACTTCCTCATAGCGAGTGCTGTTAATGGCTTTTAGCCCTGAGGTATTGTCCAAAAAATATCATATGTTGAAGTCAAGCGTGAAAGTTTTTGCCATGAGATTGCCATAAATGTGTTTGCAAAAACCACATATTTGTGCATCTGTTAGCATTCAAACGAGAAAAATACTGTCGGCATTTGCCGCAAAGTCAACGTCAGACGCTTTAGCAATATTCTAGTCATATTTTTTGTCTGCACCAATCAACAGGTAGGAGTAAAACAATGAAATGTTTGCCAATCAAGCCCAACAAATCTTTTGCCATTCATCCATCAATCCACACATATGTAATTATCTTTACAGGAAACGGACGGCGTCGCTCACGCAACATTCGATCCGCTACTCGCTACATACTCTCTGATGAGATGAGCCAATATCGAAAGAAACTGCAGGCCTTCAATGAGAGCGAATGCAACTTTTGCACTGCAGATTTCGGCGAAGCTGCTTGAGTGAAGTGAACACCAACTTGTGTCGCCTGTCAATCCAAGTGCTTTATTCAAAACCCTGACCCTTACCAATAATTATGCAGCTAGAATTTATAATCTCGGTGTAGCGACGTGAGTCAATACGCTGACAAGTGCGAAACCCAGCGCTTACTTGTCTGAAGTCGCCAACATTTCCGATCCTCTTTGAGCCGGCTAAGTTGTTGGATATTTACATCTCTTACGTCATAATCTAACGAGAAACGAGATTGGAATATCAAAAAACTCAACCAGTACATGATACAAGCCACCTTTTATAAAAAAAATTGATCCAATATTTAGATTGAATATAACGACAGCAAACTAAATTGTCTTCTCTACTGTTAAATTGCTATTCATTTGCAAACATGCAACGTTGAGCGTACTTGGAATTCCTTAGCATAACCAGTCAGTTGCAATTCATCTAATAAAGAAGGATAGCAAAAAAGAGGTACAATATAGCACCAACTCACAAGCCATTCAAGCGGACACGCAAAAAGTTGACTGTATGTGATGAGCCGTTAACTGTCTTCTGAAGGAATCAACAATTTCCTAACAATCAACGTCTACGCAATCTCTGCTCGCAAACAAACAATTGCTGCAACGAACATTTGTTCCAAGTAACGAAATATAATTGCCGCCTTCCAACGGTCCTCGCCAACTCACACTCAAGCGTCGCTGTCGAGGGAAGCTGAAGCGGCATTATCCGACCATCCGTTCTGCTATCAAGACTGTTTAACATCGAACAAGAAGTGCCTTTAGTGTGTACTAAAATCCAATTTTTGCAAAGAAGCTGCTGTGATAAAGTGTCAAAAGTGATCTCGGTTTGAAATTGATACAATGCCTTAGAAGGTTTTGACTTCAAGGCAGTAAAAGACAAAATTCACAATCACTGGAAAGTTTTCGGATTGCAACAAGCAACGATGAATCTGAGGAACAGGAGGGCCATTGTTGCTGTCACCGCTCTTCTATCAGTGTTTATTCTCAACGTTTTATATGTAGTTCAAGGTGAGTGGAGTGTACATAATTCCAGGGACTTCAGCTCCACTAATGAATTTGATTAACAGCCCTGTACATGCGTACTAATTGAATTCCGCTCCATGCCTAACAGCTGAAGAAGAGTATCGAGTGAAGAATGATGAAAATCAAGTGACCCGATCCAGAGCTGGGTTCATCAGTAATGGAGAAATACACATCCGCAACTACATCAGGTTCCGACTTTGGACGAGGTTCGTGTTTTTGTCATCCGTCTAAACCACGGCATGTTCAATGCGTACAGGAAAACCATAACTTAATTTTCGGGATTCATGTAGGAAAAACCCAATTTTCGCCCAAGAGATAATGGTCAAAGATTTGAAATCTCTTGAAACCAGCAACTTTAGTCCAAAAAGGCTGACAAAAATCTTTGTTGGGGGACTTAACCATCGAGCGGATGAACAACGACTCAACGAGTACACCGCTCAACTTCGGGATGCCTATCTTAGGTTCGCCGATGTAAATTTTATCGTAGTCGACTATGGCAACTTGGCTTGGAACGTCCTGTATTATACTACTGTCGGTGGAGTCGTTTCAAGAAGACTAGTTGACTTCCTTATCTTTTTGGAGGAAAATGAAACCAACTTGTTCAAAGTTCATTTGATCGGACACTCGTGGGGGTCGCATATTGCCGGAAATGCTGCTCGGAAACTTAACAGCGAAGTTGGCCGTATTACAGGTTTGTATCGGTCGGTGGTTGATGCCAGAGCAGAGCATTAATGGAGCAGAAATTGACCACAAAAGTCATTGCTTTTTTCAGGTTTGGACCCTGCAGGACCTTTGTATAGATTTGTGCCTAACCAGTATCGCCTTGACAAGTCTGACGCCCAATTCGTTGATATTATTCACTCAAACGGAGGCGCTGGTTTGGCAGGAATCGGAGGGTTTTTGGGAATAACGCAGCCCTTGGGACATGCTGATTTTTACCCCAATGGCGGCTCACTCCAGCCGGGATGTCCGGCTGGTATCTTAAGTGTTTCCGAAAGTGAGTGAAAAAGAGTTAATCAAATCAACGAAAACCTTCTTTTTTTTAACGCTCTTCCTACCCGCTGATTCTTAAAATGGCTTCTCCCACTAACGTTGCTTGAGTGCAGGAAAGCTTTTTCCAAAGAACTCTGGTGACAAGTCCTTTTGAAACATCGACCTTGAAGCAATTCTCGTTCTTGGAGCTTTTCTCCAATAATTAATTTACCGTTCTACACCATGAGCAATTAAATTTGGCCCCACCCACCTTAAGCTCTGAACCCTCTTCGATCCTTTCTTTTCTCCGTTGGTTACGTCAAAGCAATTTTCATCAGGAGCGCTCTTCCATGAAAAAGCTTTGCTTTCTCCTTTTCCGTTTAATCAGCATATGCTGAGATCTCACGGACATTTCCTTCTTCCAGATTTTCGATGCAGCCACAAACGAGCTTTGACTTACTTTCGAGAATCCATTACGTCGCCCCTGGCTTTCCCAGCTTGTCGCTGTTCAAACTGGCTCGAACTATCTTCTCAGGAATGTAGCTGCAAACCGAAGGATGTCACTTTCATGGGAGAACATTTGCCACTCTCGTAAGCAGTTTCAATTACATTAATGAAAACTTTAATTTCAACCTATATATGTCGACCTTCTAACTAAATTTCTCTAATTCAGTTGATATGATTTTTTCAAGGGCTGAGGGAATGTATTTTGTGAAGACTAAATCAGATTTCCCCTACGGAACTGGGCCAGCCTTCGATGTCGTACTTCCGAGCACAACCAAAGAAACTCCAATGATGATCAAAACAGAAACTCAAGTGAAAACAAGCGACCAGTCTACGGTTCTGAACGTAACTACTTTCACTCCGGAATATTATCCCAACACAGACATTCTCAAAGCTTGTATCCAGAAAGTTTGAAAATAACCCCTTTTGTAAATCTCACGACTGGAATGCGATCGCGCCATCTGTTGTTCAACCCGTTACCCTGTACATTTAGCATAAGCTTTGAGAGAGTATCATGAAGACTGTCTGTCTAACGTCCCACAAATTATGTAAATTTTGCAATGCGCGTCCTTTCGGGGGTGACATTTTGTAGTTTATAAATTCAAATATATATATATATATTACGAGACTAACCGCAACGATTGCACAGTAATTGGGCGCAATAGTATTTTTGCATGAGTACTTAACAAATATTTAGCAAGTAACCCCCTCTCCCTCTGTACTCTATACTACTTCTGTTGTTGTTGAAGTTGAATACCAGGCGAATGCTGCAAACTACTGGTTTGGTTGCAACATGACTCGTTACGAATTTCATTCCTCTGTATAATTGTATTGCTGCAATTAAACTGCTAACATACAATCTAGTTGCCCTACCCAACGGTCATGTTAAATTAAACAATAAAAATCAATATTTGGGCCAAACTCACCTCTACGTAGGAGCTTGGGAAAATTCCGACGGCAGCATTGTGTTCACCTTCATACCAATTGGTGTCAAGCTGCCTCCGAATGTACAAAATATCTCCTTTCTGGAAACTTAGCTCCCTGCAAATACACCAGCGCAGATGATAAAAAATTATGTCACTTGATCATCAAAGTTTGAGTAAATTATATATATATATCTCACCTAGAATTTTGTGGCACGAAGGTATACAAGGCACGGGCGACTACCTTCTTGTCTGGTGTTCGGTCCCTCCAGCGGGGTCGACTAGGCTCGTCCAAGCCATCCTCGTATCTGTTCAATGGTATAGGAGATTTTTGTGAGGGGCTGTAAAATACATTCAAAAGCCGTGCTATTAATCATTAGATCACAAAAAATCGCAGTTAGAATCTTTCTAGTGCACATGGCTTCACAGACAGAGTTTAAATTTACAAAGGTTTCAGGATTTCACTTACGTAAAATTATCGGTGTGCCTACGATTCTCCATGTCCTGAATTTCGGCGAGGAACTTGCGCTGGCGCTGCTCTTCATAATAGCGCTTCATCGCGTACTGCTGCCGTCTACGAAGTTCATCCTCGGAAATGTACTCTTTTTCGACAAGACGAATTGGAGCTTTATAGTGGATGTTCACTGCAGACTCGGAGTACTTGAGTGGCGAAGCTGCTTGTTTTCACGCAACAGGAAAATCAAAAATCCATTATGAAGTTTGTTTAAGCGCTCAAGATTATCCAAGACAATTTGCCACGAAAAAGTAGCGAACAAAACACAAACAGCGACACTCAGAGCACGAAAGCTTGATAGCTGGAATCAGTTGGTGCTAATATGCTTGTATTTCTTTTGGAATTCTCAGACAAAATTTCGAATGAAAACAGGTTAAGGTAAAGACTAAAAGGTTAAAGAAGAAAAGAAAATGTTCAAAGCAAAGTTTATTTGAAAAGACAGGACGAGACTGAAGATTAGTCGATGGCTTCGTTCAGTTAAATCTATTCTAGAATTGAATACATACAGAAAAATCAAAATTCAAAAACTAAACTTGAATATCTCGTTTTCTTATCCATGTGCGGATTAGGCAAGCACAAGCTAAAAGCAAAGTTTTATATAGCAACAGCACAAGCCCACATGCGCCTCAAACCATAAAGCTAAAGCTAAATCAACAGCAAAACTTGGACAAAACCGTAAACAATTCAAACCGAAACAAACTAACTCCAAATCTGCTTACGTAAAGAAGAAGAAGAAGCGACTTTTGAACCGGACTCGGTGTTCTTAATGTGCGGGGTTTCTACTTGACGTTTGCCGTCTGGACTGTCTGGATACAAGTCCTGATCGCTACCACTAACAACATCTTCGAATGTGTCCCCCGAATTGGTTCTAATGCGCTCTTGAAGTCGGTTCACTTCACTGGGGCTACTAGCACCGCTCAACGAAACTGATCTACGCAACGCGGAGCCCGGTCCCGGGAATCTTGGCAAATTCACGGGAGATCGAGGACTTGAACGGGCTTTTGTTGTTTCCTGCAGATTTCTGTACGGTGCAACTGGCCTTGTGTGTTTGTCTATGTACAGGAAAAATCCCAAGTCGCAAGTTACTAAAGTATTCGGGAATGAATGATAAATCATTAATTAGTCACTCATGTTAATGCTCCGATTTGCACCCACACCAAAATGCACCCATCATTAGCTTGCATCCACACAACACTAAATGAAATATTTCAAGGTGACAATGCTTCACATTTGGCTACATAATGTACATAAAATTCCCTGCACCACTTTTTAGACCTAAACATAACAGACGGCAACAACGACATAAGGAACTTGAGAACTTTCTGCATGTGAAACCCCTCTGCAACTTTGCTGCTGGCACGTGTAATTACTGCAAGGTGCTAATTTTGCTGCTTATTGCAAGTATAATCATATTCCCAAACTACATTTTCTAAGTATATTCAAGACGCATGATGTCATGAATACTTTTGTGCTTTCAAACTGCTACTAGCACGGCTAATAGCCAGTTTCACATCTTTGTACTTTGCCATCACCCTCGTTCTACATTAACAACGTTTTCTAAATAATTGACCCTTACAAAAAATTAAAACTTGATAACCTAATGAAAATAGTAATTTAAAACAGCACATTGCTGGTATTTTGTTACAATAATATCATGTGTGTAAAAATATCCTGGTTTGGGCCAAGTTTGCGAAATTTTTAAAACTATAAAAGCTGAATGTTTGTATGACGTCTAATGTATAATGACATAAATGACAAGAAGCAGTACGAGTACAAAATTACAGCACGGCACAGACATTCTAGGTTATATCTAAAAGTTTTGCAAAGTTAAACGTCCGTCAAAAGTCCAGTGTCCAAAAAATTATAGAAAGAAGAGAAAGCCAAGTGAAAGTTACATTAGAGGCTGTAGAAGTTAGACTGTCGTCTGGAGGCGAAGAGCTGGTCCTATGAAATAAAATGCCGTTAGATGCAATCATGATGCTTATTTCAATTCATGAAACCCACAACCCCCAATGCCTAACGATAAGAAACGTAATTGAATTAAAGAACTAGAATGGTTTTCGAATTCGACCGAATGCTCAAACTACTCCGTAGAAATACTGTTTAAGGTGAGAATCAGCTTTGAGGTCACCTCTGGATCGGCTTCTTGGCTTCCAATATCGCTCAGTTTCGATTGCGGCAGTGGATGAAGTTGTAGTTCCCGTGGCAGCATTCAGCTTTTCTGTACGAATCAAGTCCCGGGTTGCCAAATATTGGGGTTGATGCTGAACCCGGTACTGGAGTGTGTTTGGGGCTGGTGGAATAGGTGGCGCCAATGTATGCATGGATGACCTGGGAACAGGTGGAACATAGCGGAACTTTGGTTGGTGAAGAGCTGGATCCACATTCCAGTTTTTAGCACTCGCTGAAGTGTGTCCTCCCAGCCTGGAATCCAATACACGTGGTAACGATCCGTACGGCGGAGAAGGAGATGTAGCTGCAATGGATTCGGAGGCGGATTGCGAATAATAATTCCAGTAGCCACCGGAGAAGTCGGAGCTGTAATTGGAACCGAGATGAGGATGGACTTGGTTCAACTGCTCAAGAGACTTATTCGGCGGTTCCAGGAAACAATGAGCAGTCAAAGTCGGCTGACAAACGTTTGGAGTGGTACTTGGTTGGTATATGGGTTTCCGAGATCGAGAGTTAAAATAGATGTCAGGCGAAGCACATGATACAGGAGATGATTCTTGGCCATCTGGCTTCCGGTCTACTTGGGGTGATTTGCTGCGAGACAATGCAACATCAATGTTCTCTTTGTCGGCCGAATCGCGGGGGCGACAGGGGTCAGCGCTTGCACATCTTCGGTTGTCGGAAGCTTGTTGATCTGACCGGTAATCCGTGAAACGAGCCAAATTCGGATCGGAACAAAACAAGCAGCGGAGTAAGTCAATTTGTTGGTATTCATCATCATTGGGGTCTTGAGTTTCGAAAAAGTATTTCAAGCGATCTACTTCTCCGGCGTTGATCATACGAAGGCGCTCCAACCTCTCACGTTCACGGACTTCGCGGGTTACCAATTTCTTCAGAGCTGCATCTCGTTTCAGCAAGAGAGATGCCAAACGCGAAATAACGTTGACATGAGAGGCATATGACAGGGTTGGGGAACATCTTCCCGAAGGCCCAGGGCTTGCAGATCTTGCTCGCCGGTAAGGCGAAATTGGGCGCTGGCGAACTACTTGGACAGCGGTAGGAATCGCGGCCTTGACACTTGAAGAAGTCTGGTGAGTTTTGACCACAGAAGACGTTTGCCTTGGCAGAGTATTTGAATCAAGTTTAACTCTGGGCACAGCAACTGGACGGGCTTCCTTCTCCGGGACCCGCTTCTGAGATTCAAAGTAATTTACTTTTGACGGAACTTTTTGGCTACAATAAACGCTATAGGCGGGAACTTTGTTCTTCTGGAAACTTTTCTCCTTCTCCATCTTGCGCATCATGACTTTTGTAGACACGGGCACATGTATGACGGTACGCATCGAGTCGTCAGATGATTTCCCCGATTCTGATTCTTGAGAGCTCAATTTCTTCCTCTCCTGAACTTTTCGTTCTCGGATTTCGTAACTCAGGGAGCGTGACAATTGTTTTTTGGCAGCTTCCGTTAGGCATCCGTCTAAACCAACGTTTGATTGACTTGAAGAAGGTCGATGAAGGTCTTGCATGGGTCTGTCTGAGGACATTGTTATTCCTCGTCTGGTAGTCACCACTCGACGTTCAGGAGGACGTGACACCCGCTCTCCAATGGTTCCCATTTTGTCTGGTTTGAACAAGTTCACTAGGCGAGATTTGATGTTTTCACGTTGCTCTTCGCTCAAAGTGGAACTCATAGAGAAAGCTCGGCGGAGCCATGGACCGCCATAAATACGATTGTTCTCGGTCAAAGTAAATCCCGCTTTCGACAATGCGTTTACCTCCATTGTCAACGCTTGCTCTTTGACTGACGTGGCACGCCAAGCAGTTTTGTGCAAGTCCTGTGCAGACTTGTAGTACAATCTGTCGTCATATTCACCCATCAAGATGCTTCGCAATTCATCAACTGACCATTGTTTGCATCGAAGCCCCGAATCACCCTTCCACTTATAATCTTCTACTTTTCGAGGCCTGTAAAAGAATTCTCGATTACGCTGAGCTTCGCTAAGATGGTAGGAGATGTTTGCAATTTCCTCATCAACACGATTTCTGTTTCGGACTTTCCACCAAGACTCGAAATGAAGTTGCTTTTCTGGGCTCGTCACTGGAATATCGTACATGGATGTTGACCTCTCCAGTTGGCCAAGCCGCTCCAGCGAAGAATACAAACGATGCAGCTGCATGAAACGTGGACATCTACGGCGCGAATGTTGAAGTTCCATAATGTACTTTTGGTATGTATAATCTGTCGAGCGGCGAAGGCCCAAGCAGGAAACGCTTCGACTCACAGGTGCACTTGAAGTGGGACTTTTCAACGATTCTGTGGACTTTTTTTCTAGCAATGTCACCGTTTTCTTTGCTGCTGGACTCGGTGACTGCTTCCTCTTCAAAATCGCCTTGCGAGTTTGATTTTCTTTCTCATCTAAATCAAGACGTTTCGCGAGGGCAGCTCGTTCTCGGAGGATCGATGCATTATTCGCTTTGATGACGAACGCGCTATTTGACACGCGTTTAGTTTCTTTCAGATATGGAGTTAGAGCTGGGAGAGACCGGCAGCCAGGACTCCAACTAACGCTTCGAATCCTTCGGTCGTCCATGGTCCACACGTCAATAATGTGATGGTCACCAGCTCCTTTTCGAGGTGGAATTGTTAAGTACAATGTAGAATCGAAGGATTCTGCGGCGTTCAAGCTGTACGATGACATTGTTGTGACGTTTTCAATCGTTTGCCGACCTTGGCGTTTTTTGACTGATGATCTCGAGGCTGTTGAAACTAGACTTTCCCTACTCTTGCTAACTGCACTTCGCACTACCGGAGAAGACAGCCGGGTTAGCGAATTTGCTGCAGAAATGCATGGGCTAGAACGAACACTGGTGCTTCTGGAAGATCGGTCCTTTTGCTCTTCTTTCACTCGGACTGAAGACCTCGGGGATTTACCGACTGGGGTCGTCTGTCCACTTTTGAGTATTGTTGTCGATTTCTTACGATCTGCTACGGCTGAGACTTTGTTGCCGGTGCCAGGAACCAGGTTTGGCATCATTTTAGGGGGTGTCGGAATCGCTCCGGAACTGGAGGCGCCCCCAGGCGAGGTGGGCCTTGAAGCGTGAGGTGACAAACAACCTGCATGACGACTGGCCACTGCAGAAACTTTTCCTGGTTTCAAGTACCTCCCCTGGTCTTTGGGTGGTTTCTCGAGCTTGGATTCGATTCTGACAGAGGACTTGGCGGATTTCCTTGGAGGTTTTGCAGGAACTCCTGAAGTAGACGATTCTGGCTGCGTGAGAGTCAGCTGTGGTCCAGCTGCTGGAGCAATGGAAGCGTGTTCCGCTATTTTGACCATTTTAATCCGTCCGGACTTGTTTGTTTTGGTAATTTTCCTCATTATTTTTTCACCACTCATAACTTTCTTCACACCAACTACTGACATTGATCTGGTAGCAGGAATCACTTTAGTAACTTCAAATTTGATTGCAACCTGATGAGAAGTTTCCAACACTTTTTTAACTTCACGGGGGCTAGTGAGTTCTGGTGAACTGACTCTCAGTTTTTCCATACTCGGATTTCGGGAGGGTAGAGGAATGAACGAGGCTGGGCCGCTTCCACGAGATGTTGACGGTGTTGTCGATCGATGAAAAAAGTCTGTCCTGCTGCGGTACGGTAAATTTGAAGTGGAACTCAGGTCAGAGTTGGCTCGACGCAATTTCGACTGGATTCGTTCTTGCAAAAGTGACACTTTGGAGTTTGTAGCGTACAACAAAGAAGGACTTCCGCTACGGAAGCTCGATGGAGAACCTGGTCTCGCTTTGTTCAAAAGACTTCTTTTAACGTCCTCAAATGTTGGCAACGGGGACATAACTGGTCAACGAGACACAAGGGAGTCAGCATCACACCACAATCAACGAAAATATTGGAAAACCCCGAGAAAAACTGTCCCGACACCGGAAGAATATTTGTGCAACCTTTACCTTGATATAACTTTGCTACAACAGATGACTGAAGATGATTTTGGTTCTACGGTGCAGAATGAATTTGCAGCGGTGACCTGGCTTGATATGTGCAATGTTGGTCCTGGCATTTATCGATTTGTTCGTTCAAACTAGGCTATTTTATACAGCAATTGGTTCGTTTACGTCAGTCACGTCAAGTTTGAAAGCCATCAAGCTGGGCGATTGTTCTTATATCAAAACCATTAATTGAAAGCAAGCTACCACAATTCGCAAGTGCAAGGAAAACCAAAACCATAACGCATGAAGCAATTTTTGCAGATTTGAATTGCAAAAGCGTTTGAAGCAAAAATTGGAATGCTTTTTAAAACTCACCTTTTGGTTTTTCCGGAGCAGGCTTTCGAAGCCCTTGTAAAGGCACTTCCCCACCTTTTTGAATTTCGACATAAACTTGTCGTTGCTCTGCAGGACTCAATGGTGGCGGTGGTGGAGTTGGCGTTTCTTGATTTTCAGCTCGTTTGCGTATCACTAGATTAGAATCACTTTCGTAGCCTAGGTCTTTGGAGCCCAAAGCCCTAAAAAAGAAGACAAGACAACATGTAAAGTCTATACTTGACTGGCAAGGCAAAGTTTAACAGTTCAAATTTCACAAAACGTGTACTTACCATTGCAGGGTTGGCTTGTGCCTTCGGATTTCCTTAGCTTTAAAAGAAGAATTGCCAGGGGTGTAATCTTCTATTCTGCCTGGAGTAAAACGTATACTCGAAGGGATGACTGGAGGTGGATTCGAACAAGGGTAGAGGTATTCTGCTTCAGAAGCAGCTCGATCTCGAATTTTTCTCCTGTCCAACGTCTGGTACCTTGAAGCGTACGCATCAGAATCGTATCCTTCCGGCTCGGAGAGGTAACCACTAGCGCTTGGAACTGTAACATAAATTTCCAAAGGTTGAGTTTCATTCTAAATATCAAATTTTTGTGAACACGCAGTCAATCACAATTAAAACAGTGACAACTTTCCCATTTGCTCATGCTAACGACGCTTAATTTCAACCCTTCACCAAATATTTCCAAATTGATCAAAGAAAAGCATGCTGTTGTAGTTGTAGCTTACTTAAATAAAAAAAAGTGTTCTTTACAGGTGTGCTCGTGTAACAATACAACACATTTGCAGGTGAAAATTAACGACGAAATGAAAATTGATCATATGAACACAGCAAACACAAGCAGATTTTTTCAAATGAGCGCCTCATCACCTTTAGGCCTATATCGGACTGTAATGAAATCTGGAGTCCATTCGATTTGAAAAAGAACAGAATATTTCGAATTAAATCAAAGTCGTAAGATTACTCATGAAAGTTTTTTTTAAAGTATAACTAGAACGTTGGCTTTTGGAGCTTTTCAAAACGTCCTCAAACAAGACATTACGCCTACCTTTCCGCCTTGCTTTATTATCTACATGGAGAGATTCGTACATGCGGCGATACCATTCATGGCCATTATTGGTGCCCTGGAAAACGTAAAAGCGCTATTAGTACTGGAAACTTGGACAAAACACATATTCTTAATCTTTTAATGTCGTTTCGTTACTGTTTTTAAGGCAATTGGCACTCCGTCGGATGTTGTTGGTCCAGATCCGTCATACCGTTTAGGTGTAAACTCTGCCCTTCTGGACACTTGACCAGTGGGAGACGCTCGGACACTTTCGGACTTGAGTTCGTACACTGTTGGACGTGTAAAAACAGGTTTATATTTTTTGAGTCCTTCGAGAACCATGATGGGGTCCGCACAAGTTTTTTTCACTCACATGTGTCGTTAGGATTCAAAGACAGATGATGCCCGCTTCCAGGTCCACGGGATAATGAAGAGCTAAAACCACCTGATGCCGAAGTACTTCGCTGAACTGCAGGAGGAGGAAATCGGTATTCGTCCAAATAGTGCGCTCCTTTCGGCAACTGTCCCTCTATAAAACAACAACCAGAACGTTTCACCAAACCTTCCTCGCACCTCATTAATTTCCCAATGCTTCTTAATGGCTTTACCTCGAGCTTTTTGCAGTAATGTGACAGTAGGACTTTGGTATTTTGGCAAATGAACAGACTGACTTTGATTCGAATGGTTAGGCAAGCGTTGTTCCGTGTGCAAACTTGTGAACTCGACTGACGAAACTGGTTTCCGCCTTTCCCCCGAAGTATCACTTGGAACTGCTGATGTCTCCTCAGGTACTTGTCCAGCAGACGCAGTGTGTTCCTATTTGAAAAACATCGCATTTTTAGTTTTTGAGAATACTTTGTTTAATTACCTTTTGCTACTGAAATTTAAAATTCTAACCAACGCGACGACCGTAGGATCGGCAGATGAGGGTGAAGTTGGACTGTTGAAATTTACGGGACGGAATTTCCTTTGCGTGGAAGGACTTGGTACACTCGAAGGAGCCCAAATCGGAGGCGCAGCTTCTTCAATCAACTGGGGTAGTTGAGGTTCGCCTGTTCCTTCCCGAGCAGATTTTGTGGAGCTATCTTCGACCGTCTTTGGTGAACTTGGCTCCCTGGACACTTGGTTCACACTGCGATCTTTTGGCGGCTCACGATCACCTGTGTTTCCTTTCCCAGGAGTCCAAACGCCTTAAAAACGGAAATGACACGTTACTCATTGCTCGTGGAGCCCCGAGTGTTAGACAAACATATAATTTCACTTTTACTCATTTTTGACAGACACAGACTTCAGAAGAACATGGAGCTTGTAGCACATGGATGTTACACACAAAAGCTATATTGAGACGAGCGAGAGTCCGCGTACAGGCTTACAAAGAGCGACTGACAAGAATTAAAATTTTTTAGGTTCCTTTGAGCTGCAGAAACGCTTTGGCCCGTTTCTTGGTTTGGCCTAACCGCAAGCAAATAATAATAATAACATTGGATTACACCTCACAGCGTGACAATTCAATCCCTTCACGTTTCCGTTTATCTGCAATAATAACAAGGTATCTCAGCATCTTCGCCCGATTCACGTAATCTGAGGAGCGGCGAAGAACCAACTGCTTTTCCCTATACCTGCAACTCGTTACTGCAATCAGAAGCGAAACGGTAAACGAACTGATACAGTCCCCCGAATGAACGCTTTGAAACAAAACATGTCTTAATTCAGTGCTATCAAATATATACGACTTGCACACATAATCAAAACGATGAACACCTGTTAAACTGGCCACACAAATCAGGATTTCAGGCATGAAAAGACGCGGGAGAGGAGCTGAGCAAGAGTCTGAAAGTCGACGGGAATCAGAAGAAGAAGAAGACAAGCGAGGATGGGAAGACTTCCTTTTTTCCATGCTCTACAGCCGTCTGGGACTCACGTCCACTAACAAACGGACTTGTGCGCTATAATAATCATTTCCGCTGCCCCAAGCACAAAAAGTGTCCGACGACGAGCTTTAATTGCCTGAACGAGAAAGACTTGCGTGTCATTTACTGTGAAGCTTCAGAGAATCATCTGAAAACCAAAAACACGCTTGCTTGGGGTGTACAAAAACAAACGTTGTCGGAGGAACATCTGTGGGTGGGTTCAGACCGGAATCCCATTCAGAGAAACACGTAACAAACAACTGGATCCTTAGTCAACATTAAGTGCATTGATTCCCATCTTTTCCCACCCTGCCTTTCCATGGGAAATTCGCCAGACTTGGGCCATAGGCTAGATTCATTTTTGCGTTGTGATTACGGAATTGAAGTTGCAAAAGTTTATATCCGAGCCTAAGAAAAACGAATATATTATCAGAATTTTCGCTGTAGTTTATACACAACGGCTGGACTGTATTTTTGCAATCACGCAATTTTCTATTGTTTGTACAAGATGGTCAAGACATGAGACCACCATGAAACCACACTCGTTTGACGTGGTGGAGGTGGAAATACGGAAAGAAGATACATATTCGCAACTTTTTAATTCAAAGACAGTGACGATTTCGAAACCCACGTTGTGTTAAACATCATCAGAGAATTAATTCTAGAGACCTTGAGGACCAACTTGAATGAAAATGAAATGTATCTCACAAGTTTGTCATCTACTATACATACATGTACAAGCGGACGTTTTTTGCAATTCTAATAGCCTTTCGTTTTGTTACAGTTGACACGTTACATCATTTGGTTTCCCTTTCAGTGAAAGATACTTGAGAGAAATGATCTTGTAAGACATCTGAATTTCAGAGGGAGCGTTCTCACCACGTAATATTTTACGACTGTCAGAATAACTCTTCCCTCTGACATTCTTGTAAGACAATCTGTATTGGCAATTGACAATTACTCAATCCTTCATGCTGTATTCGTTCTTGACATTTTCCCCTTTACAACGATTCGTGCAAACTTTGTGCAAAAAGTTTGATGTTTTGCCCAAAAATACTATAAAACTTCCCACATAAACCCCTGTAAAAGATGAGCTGCAAATTGCAGTGATCGTTTACCTTCAGTCTGCCGAATGTACTATAAGTGCAATCGATAATAATATTGTTAGAAATACAGGGAAATGACAAACCCATTAATCAGCGCCCTACGCATTCTTGGACAGACTTATCTCACTTGAAGCCGCACATCATTTGCTTGAATAGACTTGAGAAGCTTTTAGGAACATCAATAAGACTCATTTTCCATCTAAAAATACGACATAAGACGAGTGTATGGGGAAAGGAAGACGAGATAGCCAAAAATCGAGTGGATTCAAGAGTCATCATCGTCAAGTTGGTTTTTGAAAAGGAACCAATTTTCTAGTTCTCGCTGTCCAATCTGCCTCCACCAACGCAAAGTGGTAGGGAAACATGAGCATTAATATTCACACGGTTTGGTTGTTTTTGCCACCAGTTCGTTTACTTTGCCCCATGCCAGTCTCTTGGCTCTGCTGCAAATTGCTTCTTGTGACGGTAGAAGGGATCAGCATCAAAAGTGTCCTCAATAAAGTGTTTCCACCAGCCAAACTCGATCCAATAGCAAATGGCCTCTTTGTATATATTGGCTTAAATTCAATGCCAAAGGTCGTGTACGGGGAATGGAAAGACGGTTCTACTCGGTGGACGAACACCCATCGGGTCATGCGCCATTACACAAAATCATAAGACAACTCCAAACTCGCCCATACCACAACAACAACTCATGAAGTCATAATTTACGATATAAAACATCAGCAACTTTTACCTACCCGCTCATACATGGAGCATCCGTTCAATTTGTTCTCTACAAATCTCTGCCTCTATTTGAGCCCAAGACAAAACAAATTTCCCTACACAACAAGCGCAAATATATATAACGGTGGGCGTTTCACATCCACACCTGCCAGGAAACATTTCCGCTTACAACAAAATTAACTACCTCGAAAAAACAATATAATTCTTCGGGTCTCTAGAGGGACGGAGGGCGCCTCGAATCACGCAAAAGTTAACGCAGCTTATGATTAGTATGATAGAAACTCAGAAGCCCGAATCTTTTTTGTACATGATGAATACACTTGTATCTCTTTGATATTAAGATATTCAGCATAAAGCATTTGATCTGCAGATGTAAACCTGGGGCGGCATTTCCACTAAAACATTAGAAAACTCCCCTTAAAGTTCACTAGTTAAGTGAGTCGTTTCCACCGCCTGTCACTTCAGTTTGAGAAGATCAAGCTTCATTTAGTAACAAATGGCACGGAACTTGCAAGTCCGGAAATCAAAGTAGCTTGAAATTCTACTCAAAAGCTTCTATTGTCTAATGATCCAAAGTTTCAAGGTAATGTTTACCAGCCCGTGTACTGTCGTATGAAACAGTCATACAGCTGCTATTTGCCAATAATATGCCAATAAGTCGGCTCTAAAGTTCCCAAAGTTTCCTTGTCATGGCTTTTAACTACAAGGTTTTTCGCCTATTTGCACTAGCCAGGCCAGAGATAATGCTCATCTTGAAACTACTCAAGAAAACCATCAGAAAAAAGCTCGGGTTTGGATAAACAATTTTTGATAGAAATGGCGTGAGAATGTGGGTTACTTAGCCATTGAGTCAGTCAGTCATCTACCCGAAGAGCAACTTGGAGTCCTATGCAATCACGTTCCCTTTCTGAGAAGCATTTGGAATGTCTTTAACGACACATGGTTTATTTACTCACGTCTTTGTGAAAATAAAAATCTGGCCCGCTCCTAGCTTACTTTCGATCGCCGTTCAGCATGATGTTGATGTTGCTCTGACAACAAAATCATCTGACGTCCACCCTTAAACTAAACACTATCCTGAGGCCTACCTATACAACCGAAATGGTCAGTCATTCTCTGATTCCTCCTTACAAAAATCAAAAAACCAAAACTAGTATCTTGCCGATTCCCGGAGCGGTAACCAAGAAAGACCAAGAGTCCAAGTGTTAGGTATCACACTTTGAGTCACACAGCCTTTAATTCAAAGGCAAGTGAAAGCCATTTGAGTGAAATTCGTCTTAATGGCATCAAACAGAGGGCACCACCAAAAAGTAATTTTCGATTTTTTGGATCGTGGGAACAGCAATCAACTTGCCCTCATAAAATTTTCTATCAGCGTTAAATGATGTTGTACAATACTTACACCAGCAAACATTGTTTATGATATAGCAAATGCGTTCCAAGCATTTATCCGTAAGTTATGCACGTCGATGAGAACCTTGAGGCATGAAATCTTAACCACAGCTCATTTCGGTATTTTTCTCCATTGAACAGTAAATTGCCTAAAGGTTTACCAAGTGGCTCGTAATTAATTTCCTCCAAAGTCCGTGTTCTGACGTATACATATATCAGAGAAGGCTTCAAAAGTGAGAAATTAGCCTCATGTAATAAAAATAATAAACATAGCTGCGACCTTGCTAAATTCTGACAAGTCAACTTGAGACGCTTTGTTTACCTGGTTTGTGGCCCGAAAATCGTGGAACACCGCCAATTGAACTACTTCGAGCTTTGATGAAAACTGGTATTTGACTTGGAGTACTGGACATTGTGTTTGACCTTGTCACAGGCATTGTAGCAATGTCACTTTATGCTGGTGACAACTGACTATATTGTTTTCGGCTCGAGAACATGTCTGCAAACACTTGTATTTTGTAATCAAAAGTGGGAGCAATTTAAACTTGCTTCCTGACTTCATTACAAGGTTCGCTGGAAAGCATGGGGACAGCCAATTAACACTGATTGAGTAAATGGTGAGAACTGAGAAGAAGAAGAAAGAATTGGAGGATTTGAGAAAGAGTGGATATCGACCAAGCTGCAACAAGTCCGGAAACCGTAAACCGACTGAACCGATCCACCCTCATGAATCATCTTGGAACCTTTTTCGAAGAATACACAAGCAATGGCAATGTTTTCTAGACTTCAATTCAACCTCATCTTTCAATACGATCCCTGTTACTTTTGCTCCCGTTGTTCGATTCTGAAACATACTGAAATATGTAATACACTTGCATTGCACAACTCCAGTAGCGTCTTCGGTAACCACAGTTAACCTTCCCGCGTACATGTAGCGTTTGGCAGATGCGCCTTTGGAAAAAATCCGAGTCTGCCATTATACATGTAATAACCTATAAGAACCCCAAACTGACTTCTCCCTGTACTTCTTCTCCCGTCTTTTCTCGGTTACATCCTCTAATAACAAGTTGGGTAAGTAAAGGAATTCTATTTTTACACAATCCACTCGAGCTAAATTTAGACATCCTCTATATCTTTGTCATCTTTCCCACCAACCAACCTCGAAATCAGCCATTGGTGTAGCTGTGAGCTACAACGAAAAAGCAGAAGCGGGTAAGTTACCCGCTATGGCCAATTCACCTTCGAAATCTCTAATAAGCCGCCCGCCAAAATCGTCCAGAAGAACACATGCCACCACAGCGCTACAACTGGCTACGATAATCTTCCTCCAACTCCTGTCGAGCTTCGATCAAAATTTATCTCATCTAATCTCAACTAAATCGGTATTCTTACAGATGTGAATTCAAGAAATTTGCTCATTTTGTGCTCGGAGAAAATCGGGGGATCAGAGTGGGATTAGGTGAGACTTCGGTTTCGGTAAGACAAAGGTAAAAGTAACTGTAACTGTAAAAGTAACGCAACGCATTACGCATTAAATCACTGGAAATTAACATGAATTTCACAGATACAAACAGGTATAACAAGATACAATTTGTGTACAAGTACCGCTTTGTTCTGCTCCGAAAACGTTACGTTGTAAGACCTAAATTTATGATTGACAAACCGACCGATTCTACCTGCTTGCGGTAGGCCACATCATTAAAGCTAAAAACGTCTCAAGTGTTATTTCTGTGCACCATCAAAAACATAAGATAAATGTATATATATGATTTGGAAACCTTGTTACGTACTTTCGTCGCTGCCACTCATTGTTCATACTGTTCATATGGAATATTCTCAAGCGCACTGTCTGCAGTGTCGGACTAATATATACACAATTTGATCACATCACACTGCAGCAAATTTTGGCTTCCAGAAAAACGACACTTATGCGAACCAAACTAATTGCTACGGCCAAGTTCGTGCTTAATTAAAAGTGTAGCCTAGTTTAATTCACGTTATTGCTGAAATCATTTTGTTTGGATGGTTTCATGATCTAAGCGACACTTGTTCACTGTAGTCACGAGAATTACCAACACTAACACAAGCCTGGAGACTTAGTTCTGACAAAACGTAAGATCAGATTACTAATTCTGTGCATCTTGCTTGTTTTAAACAAAACTTTGTCTTTGTACCTCGATTCGACAGAATTCCAGCATTCCATGCAGCTCTAAATCCAACTGCATGTGACCTTCAGATACATATTGTGCATAATCGCACTTTGCTGACGTACGAATTCGCTTAAAACTTGTCGAGAATTCCTAACTAGCACGAAAACAGAGCCCACCATACATCACATCATTGCTACACATCGACATCAAGTTCATTATGTAACCTATGTTGGGCTATTGTGAAATGAAGTGAACCAGAAGTTAACTCGTTTCTCTCATCTCATTATGCATAGTACAGGCACGCTCCATGATGTTGCAAAATGTGGCTTCTCCCCTGGACAAACCTTGAATTTGCTCAGGATAACATTTACTTTGGCAGAAACAGGGAAATGAGTTGCTGATCAACGTCTAATAATGTTTCATTGTACGCAGTACGCAGTAATGGATGGCCGAGGTATGAATTGGAACTAAAGGTCGCTGTAAACCAATGCCATATAAAGTAAAAGCTGACGAGTACAGACTACTACAGAAGAAGCAATCAATAACTTGTGAATTCTAAACTATCAATGACCTGTTTTCTTATTCTTGAAATCAGCGTCATTGAAAAACGGCTGACCAAGCAGCTCATCTAGCTCGGAAATGATTTCGCCGAGCATGGAATGGCGTTGGAGCATTTTGTCAGTCCATCTACTCCGACAGGCTGACCTCTGCATGTTACGATACCCGCCACCACCAACACTCCCACACCTCCGACACCCTTGAGAAGCAAAATTACAGTGATTCATGCGAATTTGATTTACGAATGCATGCAAGAGGTGCAACGAATCTTTTTTCAGGTCCACTTACTTGGCTGAACGGTTTGTTCGGTGTTATTGTTCTCCGTTATCGCTGCTGGTCCCTTGGCCGACGCAGCGTCGCAAACGTCCACGCCTCTCTCGTTGAAGTCTTCAACCTTTTTCTTGTGGGATTTCCTTGTCTTGGTCGAAGCACCTGAAGTTTCTTGTCGCTTTTCCCCAGTTGTTGGTTCTGCAGAAGAAGTCGGCTGAGCAGCAGGAGCCCCAGGAGCTTGTTCCACGGAATTGGCAACGTAGAGTGTTGATGAAACTGATCCGGACGCACGGTCGGAGCCACTTAACGTTGCAGCGGTGACAACAATAGTGTGGTCTCCTTCGGAAGCCTCGCCTGCTCCACTGGCCAGAGTCCCAGCTGGAAAAAAACAATTAATTTCTCGTCAGATTAACCTACTTGACAACTGAGCTGAAAGTGTCATCATGGAATAATGGTCAACTTCAACACATATGGAATTGGTAGTCCTTGTAACGATTCGATCCAGTAGCTCTCTTAACGATGAACACTCCTTCCTCTCAAAAATCGAAAACCCTCCTCTCTATTATTTTAGCATCGAAAGTACGTCCACTTGATGTTGACGCAACGCTCTTCAATTGCCACGTTATGGTCATCAAGCAAGCAAATTGCTTACATTTTTAACCATTCGTGAGCTCAACTACTCTCGAAAAAACGATATAGCTCCAGTCGAAGGTAAATGTATCGCACAATCATTGTTCTTGAAACCCAATTTCAAATGTCAGCTTGCTTTGATGATACACACATCGGCCCATTGATGGAGAGACACAATTTGATCATCTCCTCATCAGCATCCGACCTTTCAGTCACATTTGTCCAGCCAGACCCATCCCCACTTCATTCAATCTACAATCCAACCTTTGTCTACAAATCTCATCAAGCTTGATGATGGAGAGACATCTATTTGTTGCGGCGCTTATTTATGACCCACACGAACAATTAATCTGCCAAATGCGCCCAGAGTCTCCTACCAAACGGAAGTACGGACGCATTAATGGAAATTGATCCTGCTACTCCACATTCCACGTGGTCTCATAGTCAAGAGTCAGCTTCCGCAGAAATAGGTGTGCAAAAATGTTCGTGGAAACAATTATTTTTCAAATCTGCATGGCCCACCTAAAATTACCCAACGTCTCGGTCATGATTTACACGATTCTCATTTTCCCATGCGTCTTTTAAAAATATGTGGTAACGCCGTCAAGAAGACAACTCTTCACCATTGATTATAATTAAAGCCCACGACACAGAAATGCCGCCTTTACACCTGCGAACAGTCTCAGCAGCATGTCGACTCGGTGTCTGGAATCCACAAACTGGTATTTCATGCTTCATCAAGATTCAGCTCCAGCGCATCTTCAGAAAATTTCCGAAGCAAAAAGTATTGTACTCTGTAACTTGGTGTCTATTGGTGGTCAAGAGTCTGTATGTTTTTAAACGTGCTTAAGAAATAAGAGACATTATTAAAAACCGTAAAAGTATATACGTACCGAGGTCTGGCTCACTGCTGGATTTTTTCTCCAGATCTTTGCCAATGTTGGCGGACGCAGAAGAACTTTCCTCGTCCTTCCCATGCTTATCCTTCTTTTCTTTCTTCTTCTTCTCACGGAGCGATCGGAATACTTTAAACATTTTTTTTTTGCGATTACGCGAATCTGGACATGGTCATCTCATCCTTTCAATTCCAGACCAACAACAACACACATCAAGTTTGATTACACTTGATGAAACTGGGAACAGACTTTATCTGTTTATTTGAGCGGCTCTTTAGAACTCCAGTTTGCACTTGTATAGCTCATCATAAACTTTATGTGTGTTCTGAACTTTGTCACTGTGAGAGAGAAATCACACGTCAGATGAACGTCGACGTGTGGCCTTGGCGATATTCGCAAGAAGCCACTCGTCAACTAACTTTCTTATGTAAAATTCGAAATTAATTTTCCGCTACGGCAACACACAGAGGCCTATCAATCACCAAGTGTCACGTGTCACCATGCAAACGTCAGAAAAGTCGTCAAAGAGGCTCACAACCGGAAATCACTTGTCAAAGAGGCGGGCAGGGTTTTGTACATTTGTACACGGAACGTTGCTTTGCGGAATTAAAAAACCTTTTGGCACCAACACAGCAAGGATAAAAGGCACGAGAAAAGGTGGTGGGGACAACACACCTGGTGATTGCCGGTGTGGAATCAAAACAAGACTGGGCGCCTTGGAAGACAGTGAATTACTTTTTACTCGGCTCTTCTCCAGTTCATCTTAACTTGAATCTCTCTCTCTCTTTTGAGTAAGTCAGTTTTGTAATTCTGCTTGTTTCTTACACCTGTCGGCCTTGGCTCGGCTGGTGCTGCTTGTTGCTGCGTTTCTCCGTGTCCCAATCGACGCAAAGTGTTTGTTGCAAAGGTGAGTAGGGAAGGTGGAAGCAAATTTAAATTGCACTCGCACAATCCTCTGCTTTGAGATGGGTTGAGAGATGGATGGAGACAGGACAGGTAACAAACGAGAATAAGACAAGACTCGATTGCGAGGGAGGGAAAACACTGTATACATTACTCAGGGATTCTTGCTGCTCTTTTCCTCCAGTCCGTCCACATTATAATCAGCGTCGTCGCCGCCGCTGACTTTACCAACTTTTAGCCAGCTTGTCCCACGGCTCATCATCATATGGAATATGCAACATTTTCATCATGTCCTCATCCTGATGCTCTTTACACGTTGCCATTTATGCTTCCCTCGCCCGCCCGACTCCTCAGATACCACCTTTCCCCTGCCCTTTTCTTTTTCCACAAAATAATATCCATCAAATAATATCCACCCTCGCCGAGGCCAACAACGCAACTCTAACTGAAATGGTCGCAATGCTGCTGGATGTAATGATAGCGGAGGATGCGTGAGGTTGTATTATTATGATTAGCGACTACTAAGAGCCGAGTTAAGCAGATATGTGTATCAGAGTCGATTCATGAACCGAATCTCAGCTCAGTGGTCACCGCAGAAAAAACCAACAACAACAACAATCATATTACACCGTGCCTTCATCATCATCACCTGTTCTTTTTCCCTCTTCCGTTCCACTGATGGACCTTAACGCAGGAAACGGACGGCAAGTTGAGCTACACCCAAAAACAAAACATTAAGTAATATATATGTTATGCCACCTCCAACACATTTTTACCAGCTGTGTTTCCGTTCTCACAGTTTTTATCAGCTTTCAACTTGAAACTTTATGTGCTTCTTTCTGCACAAAGATTCATAAATGCCACCCTGAACTCGGACAAACTGACGTCAAAAATAAAGAGTTGATGAAGTAATGATGGCTGCTGGTGCAATCGCTGCTGCAGTAATATAACATGGTGCAACTTTATTCTCCAGAACTGTTTATCTCGCCTCTATTTTCAAAGATATCTCCGTCTGACATTGGTGATAAAGCGCTGAATGGGGAAAACAAGATATAAATGCTGCCCATCCGAGAAGGCTATCGTAAAACCGTATGAGGTGATTATATAAACACATTCAGAACTTGTAAGAGGCAAAAAGTTAATGTATACGAGTAGTCGGACATTCTGGAAACCTCGACACCTTATATGGGTCACCATTAAGAAAAATGCAGTTTTGCTCCTTGTGACGAGCTTGTCTGTCTCATTCCACAAGTTCAGAAACGAGAAAGTTGAGAATGACAGGAACGAGATTCATGCCCTTTTGCACCAAAATCTGGCTATCATGTCCATCAATGAAAGTCGGCTGCACAATGGAGAAGCTCTCGAGTCAAGCTGCAATGGCTTTTCATTCAGTTAGTCATTCAGGGGCTGGACAATAAATAAACATGGACCACAATGACGGATATGGAGCCGAAAGTCCATTTGTATTATTTCCCTCATTAATCTTTCCCAGCTCAAATCCGCCTGACAAATTGACCGTAACAGCAGGCAGAGTCGGGCGGGAAATGCGGCTATGACTTGGACAAATTAATGAATCGGCCAAAGGTCCGGCAGCCCTTTGTGAACGCCTAATAAGCAAGCCTTTGCGCACCTTTACTCACTTTCAGCCAGATGCATGACATGACGCCTAATGGTTTTCAATTCTTGTCGATTTTGAGGCGGCCCTCGGATTGATATCAGCAACGTTTCAGCAAATATTAACTTGAGCCATCTGCTCCCCAATATCAATCATGTTATCAAATTTCACCAAATCCCACTCGGTTGGATGTAGTAATGGGATCAAGGTCCAAGAATCCATTTCATGACCACCGCCATCTTGCAAATTATCGGCCCCCAACACCATTTCGCGGTGAAGTAACTCCTTTTAGACTTCGTTGCCGGAAGTGCGATCCAGATAGTTTAAAAGCATTCTGAACCAGCGCCTGCATGCATAATGAAATTGAACTTTGAAAGATATGTTCAACATTATCATAAATTGCCCGGAGCTTTGATAATCGGGTTATCGCAATACAGTATCAACTAGTGAATGGAAACTAAATCTTCCAGTTCATAGACTCAAGGTGCTTTAACCCGTGCATGAAGGCCGTGGCCCAGAATTGAATATGGCAACTTGCAAGAGTTCACAGGCGACGACAATCGGGCGCTGGAGGTAACTTGATTGAACCTTCATCCAAACTGAAGAAGTTGCCATTCACGTTTAGTTGAAGAACAAAGGAATTCTCAATGAAACTGAATGACGCCGATCTAACTAAGCGATATTTTAAGAACGGTTTAGCGAATTCTTGCGCGGCATATCACTACAGCATTTTCCTTGAAGATTATTCGCAGCCATAAGTTGAAGAAATAATGAATTCTGAAATTGCGTTCATTTCGCCTACACGTACGTGAGCTTGAATAAAATCATCATCCGTTGCACTAGTGTCGTCAAGTTTCTGCGCTAACCCACAAGACTGACTGACTGAGCCTGCACGTTACACCAAAACGTTGTTTGCCTCAAGTTGAACATTTGCCATTTTTGCTTATGGCACAACTTCATTTAAGTCTTTCTTTAGGAGCTGAAGCTATAGACACCATGGGAGCTAAAAATTGAAAATCGCGACCAGAAGACTACATATCTCCAACCTGAAATCAAATTTCCACGAGTGTACATTTCTCTTCAAAGGATTGATGTCATCATGAGATTGGCTCTACAGCTAACCTTGAAGTGATTTGCGAATAACGTCGCTCGATGAATTTTAGAACTCGTCAATTATCTAGGCGTGGAAATGCAATAAATTGTATTCTCCTGTCTTTTTACATATCCTCATTGTTGTTGATGTGTTCTAATAGCACATTCAGATTTTTGCAACTATAAAAGACCTTGAGGGAGCACCAAGTCAAGCTTGGCGTTTGACTTGGTATGACATTTTTGTGGAGGAAACAGGACGTTGAAACTACCTGATAATTGAGCAGATTGTTCTAGTCCGCCAAAATGTAATTGCACAAGCATGAGAATGTTGCCGATTCCCGTATAAAAAAGGTTTCGTGCTGCACTTGTAAGAAGTCGCCGGAGCATGCAACTGCTGTCTTTTTTGCCAGTATATAATCTGCAAGTGCCACCTCAAGTCGGTTAATTCAATTAATGCCAGAAGAATCCAAGCGATTTGGTGTGCCATCATCAAAGCTGGCTGTTAAACAAAGAGTGTCGTGGTCAAAGCTGGCGCAGTCGAGTTCGACATCACGTGTCAAACAATAATGACTTTTGGTACGTGCAAAGGAAGAGCGGAAACGCACTTGAGTGAGCCCTAATCGACGTGAAGTCTACAATGGACAAGTGCACAAAGTTAATCTCAATTCAGCAATACTGTAGCAACAGTCACCAGCGCGCGGGGCTCAATCGCCTTCGAAATTTAGATCACTCAAAAAATAATTTGCTCGATTTGAGCGCAAACGTCGTGTTAACCGCGGAAAGCCTTCATAAACAGCCGACGTGAGATTGCAAAGTTTGAAAAAGAAACTGCAGCAGTCCTGCTTAATTTCAAATCTACAAGCTAGTAGCTTGAAGCTACTAGAAAATATCTTCTTTTGCAGCAGGGAGATGGACTTGGGCTCTAGAATTTCAAGGTTTGAAGTGACATTTTTAGAGATGCGTGTAGCGGAAGGACGGAAGTTCCGTGTCTATCAATTAGGGCTCTAATCGTTGAGAGTTGCCATAACCGTTTAAAAACCGGAAGCGTTTAATGCAAAAGAGTTCATTGATTAGCCGAGAGAAGAGAACAAATGTCCACAGGATTGTAGAGTTGTAACTTGGAGGGGCTTTCAAAATGAACGAAACATGGAAATCACAATTTGCAAACAGATTGCATTGTTCCACGCATGAACAAGAGCGGATCTCGTCAGAGAACCAATCTCCAGTAACAATCAAACGTCCTGCACCGCCTCAAATTATCATTGTATCAGTGACTTAACGTGATATTGCTATATACATGTGTAACTTGAACAGCACCGTTCATTCCGCCCATGTTGACTACCTTTTAATAACCGTTCAACAATTCTGTACGCGAGTCAAACAATGCCTCGGAAATTATTAGCACAAATCATCTAAAGCAACAAACGCGATTCGCCGTTTGAATGCAATGTGAATCACAATTGTAACTACTGGTAGCGACAATGCGGATTTTACTGTTAGCAGCGTTTCTCAGTTTCACTGAACGATTTTGTTATGCCATCACATTCAACAATACTTTCCCAAAAAACTATGAGCAAATGTGTTTCCACTGTACCTATTTTTCAAGCCAGAATCAAAAAATTTTTGGATTGACTTGACCGAGAGGAGTATGCTTCTAACTTGGCAAAACATGATTACAAATTTCACATACCTTCAGGCGCTGTTGCCTTCCTGGACGACTTGAGTTCGAGAGTGATGGACGGCCCGCTTTGTTTCAGTATTTTCTGAACTTCTCCATTGGTCAGGTGGCTGACAGTTTCGCCATTTATTGCTGTCACCAAATCGCCTTCGCGAATCCCTCCTTTGGCTGCTTTACTCCCAGGATTTACCTGCAAGCAAAATCCAGTTAAGCAGATTTTAGTAACGTGTTTCGCGTCTTGGTCTTGAAACGGACAACGTACAGTCCTGTGAGATTCGTATCTTTTCCGATACTGATGACCGCCACAAAACTTCAACATTTGTACCAGTATTCTCTGATCAAATTATGAAGTTGATGTATTTTTTTGAACCTTATTGTTTCTTACAGAACACTGTGAAAATGAACTCTACAAAAACCGGCCACTTATGGTTCAGCTCAGCTATTCACTGACAACTCGGGATAATCCACCTTTTCAATATCGAGTAGCAACTATCTGCTGCGCAAGACTCAAGACTAACTCACATTAACTTGATACCTAGCAAGACAGCATTGAGCCATGAGTCAATCATAAAATTGACATGTAACAGACATATTGACGACATCCAATCCTCGAAACGTTCAAACAAAGTTTTTAAAATATGCCACTAAAGTTGCTTCATGAGGTGATGAATTGGAAATTATGCCGTAAGCAAGAACGCTATGAAATGTGTAATATCATCAAACCATATTCCAAATCCCGCAGCAATTTTGCACGAAAGTCGAGACCGTGTATGTATTTATTACGAATATCCTGATTTATAGTGGAGGCAAGTTTTCGCAATATTTCGTGACATGTAATTTAAGCCACGTGAAAAGAGGGCGTTCTTAACGTAACGGAATTGTTTTCAATAACCAGATTAAATTCCTACAACTAACGCTCGGCTCTGTATACATTTCATGCTATGCTCCAACGTGGAAAACGTTAAACTTACCCTGATAATCTTGAAAGGCACGTTTGTGTCTCGACCTCCATGAGTGCGAAATCCCCATGGAGGACCGCCGTCCAATTCAACTACCTTGGTTGATACTGAAACCGCTGCGTCGGCCGATTTGGAGTCATCTGGAAGTTCTAGACCACCGCCATCTCGGAGAAGGTCAAAGGCAAATGGGTTGGTGCTTGGATATTGAACTACACAAGCGCCGACGAAGAAAGTAGAAGCTTCACTGTGAACTTCTTCTTCCATCCCATTCAGACGAGGTTCAACTTGAAGTAGTTAGCTCACTTCTGGAGCGTAAACTTGGGGCTCTTCGGAACCGAAGAATCTGAAATTTGAGGCTATGTCATACATTTTACAAGTCAATTCAGTGGGGTCAACAAAGGTACTTACAGCGAAAGCTAGCCAGGGCTGTCATGGTCCCAGTCTCAAGGTTCCTCAATGTCACTATGACCTTCCAGCATTCACTCACGTTTTATAGCGATAGCGGTGTAGCATGGCAACTATGCCTTTATTCGCCATTCATGACTTCAAAATAGAGCCGTCAGGACACAAGAAGTTAGTTTCAAGTACATACAGGAACTACACTTGAGAGTGCTAAAAACTTCAGTCTACTCATCTGATTAACTGAACAAAACGAAGAACTTTCAAGTCAACTGTCAACGGGACCAAGTGCCAAATTGGAACGAATCGCATACACTAGCTACGCCACTTGATCACATTTCAGAAGTGTGAAAGCCAAATGGCTTTAGTGAAGAAAGAAAGATGAAAAACTGGACAAGAGAAATAAAAACTGAAGTTATGAATAGCCGGGAAGTCAGCTGGAAGGAAAGTACACAAGGTGTACATGTGTGTTTACCTTGTCTCGCGAGTCTCCCAGTCGACGAAAGTCCTGGAGAAGCTGGAATTGGTCGCAGGAGAAACTGATGCAGCTTCAAGGATTATGTGATGACAAATGCGGCTTTCTCCGCAAGTGTTGCTGATACAGATGAAGCAGGGACGGGGTGAAAGCCACTTGGCATGGATACAGAATTTTACTTAAGACTGCACCAAACTTAGCGTCTGACTCTGCTGGATGCTGCTGGAAAAAAGCGTCGACGGGTAGTCTCGAGCCATTCATTTCCGGACAGTCCCAGTCAGAATGGCGCCAGTTTTTTATAACCTGGAGCGTGCCGCGTTCATCGGGGTTAAGCTGGAAGCGTGCAGTTCTCAAGGCGTTCGCGTGTCTTGGTGCTTACAACGCTTTCCAGCAACTTTGGTCAATATGTGTTCAAAAAAGTCCGGAGAGAGACTCACGGGTAAAGAATCATACGACGTTTTATTTTTTTATTTTATGATGCATAAAGACATGAAGAAAGGTGGATTCAGCAGGCACACAATGAATCGCACATTTTTATGAGAACGTGGAGACAAATTACTTGATATAATCAAGTCTGAAATTGTGAATAACAGCTGGGCTGGAATTTTCACATTTCGGTATCATACACGCCAGAAAGAAGAGAGAAAATTTAGAAAATTTTATGACGGGACTCTTCTTTGAATCCCGATTTGCTTGTGGTCCGTTCGATTTTGGTGAAATTTATCCTCTGATGTTGAACACTTTGGAGCCAGAAACTTGACGAAGCTGACGCGAGTTGAAGGTGACGACAAGGCGGGAATCGCCGGGTTTGCGTGGGACAATGTGTTCGTTGATGTTAAGCATTTCTCCAGGCTTGACGTCCCTGGAAATAGGAAATTTGTACCAATTAGAAGCTGTATAAAAGTTTCCGGCAAGATAACGATGAAATTTAGTATGTGCACTTACGGCAAGCGACGGTAGACTGGCTTGGACATTCCAGGTGCCTCGTAGAAGATGTAGCAATCTAAAAATTAGACCAGGAAAGTTAGTAGCGGAAATGTCAGTTTTTTACTGAAAGATTTTGGGAATTTTACCGGTCAAGGAATAAGTCAATGGGTTAACCATTGAAAAATTGATTTGCGATTCGCTGTCAACTTGAAGGTTGCCTCTGGACTGGATGTTGATTTTTGGAATGCTCAAAGACATGTCTTCATCACCTGTAAATAAATTTGAGCTTGTATTTCGAGTTATGGTGAATCAAAGGGGAAATGATTCTGAAGGAAAAGCTTATACATACCAGCCCAGAACTGTTGACTTTCTTTGCAATAAATGGTAGCGTAGAAACGAATGATGTAGTCGTCATCCAAACGATCCTGGTAGTCTTGAGGATTCAAATCAAATCCAAGTGTTTCACCTGTAAGAAACGAAGGATGAGTCTCTTGCAAATCAACAACGAAAACGAATTCTAAAAATTTAAAACATTACTCACGTTGAAGAGGCTGGAGAGTGACCTGACGTTTCACTTGCTTCAGTTTTCTTCCCAAGATGCCGCCGTAAACTGGGCGAGCGAAGAACCCAATTGTCAGGGTTCTGGACTCGTTCGTGATATTTTGCAGAGCCAAGGAAACCTACATGGACATATTGCAAAATGTGTGAGTTGAGAAACCTGATTGGATTGACACCGTTCTGAAATATTTCGGACTTCCAGCTCACCTGCATGTTTTGTCCGTAAGAGGCCGAGCTGTAAACCCATTCGGCGGAGAAGTCATCCAAACCTCTGAAATCAGGAGATAGAGCCAAGTCTTGGTTTCTCATCGTAACTGAATGGCGTCTTGACCCACGTAGAGCGTTGAAAACTCCTTGTCTTTCGTCATCAGAAGAGCCTACGAGCAAATGAATACGTAATGCCTCCTGAAGATTTTATGAGTTTAGTCATTACGACTTCAGACAATACCTTCCATCTTCCGATACAAATGCGTAATGTCTTCAAAGTCCTCATCGTCATCATCGCGATCTCGGTCGCACTTCTTGGTCACGATCAAACGACCGATACTGTAGAAAGAAGAAAATTTGGTGATCTTTTCTTTTATAAAAATTTGAATCCGAAGATACCAACAAATCTAACGTACTCGTCACGCAAGCTGCAGCCGCTGTACAGGTTTGCAAAGTGATGACGGATGTGGGAGTTGAACATGGAGTAGAAGTGGAAGACGTCATAATTCACTCCAATTTCACCTCTGAAGTTACAGATTCTGTTAATTTATTTAATCAAAAAGAGGTAAAGTAAATGGACGGGTTGGGTTTGCTCTCACCTCCTGATGGCCTCTGCAGGTGCTGGACCCCGTCCAACATTGTAGGCGTCAATTGCCTGCCATCCGATGAATGAAGATCCAGTTTGGAGGTCGTCTCGACGGATGTAAACGTCATTGAAGCAATGATAAGCTTCGTAAAGATCACTGCCGGCAGTGTCTTCTTCTGGGTTGCCCCAGTACTGATCCACGTTCAAAGTTGTCTTGTCCAATGGAGCTCGGTAGGTTGTGACGGAGCGGCAGGGAATTCCCAGAGCCCGACAGACTATTCAGAAACGACGGAAATGCATTAGGAATCCGATGCTGTGTTATCGCTATTCAACGTAGAGGTTCTTACAAGTGACGTAAAGTCCCGAGACGATGTAGCTCTGATTGTCGATGTCGAGGGGCTGGAATCGGTTCTCAACCAAGCGGTCCAAAACAGCCTGGGAGCCAGTGTATGAGAAGGACCTGAATTGGGCAGTGTCTCCGTTATGCATAGAAGAGTTGCGGAACGGCCCGGAGAATCTTGAGAACATCTAAAAATTGATTCCGGCAATTAAAAGTGTGTAAACAATTAAAAAAGTTTCAAAGCTTTAACTAGTACCATTTTAGCCAAAGCACGAGCAACGAATGCAGGGTTGCCTCGCTGGTTGAAGTCAATGATGTCCTTGTTGCCTTCGGTATATCTGGGGAAAGTCATACAAATTAGAAATCATGATGAGAGGACTTACTTTTCTCCAAAACATTTACCTGTCCAGAAGCAAGCAAGTAATAGCCAACATGTTGGGTTCGAATTGGCCATAGACCCACTTGGAGCTCTTAAGGTTCTTGTTGGTCCCGCGGTACACTTTTCCAGAATCGCTGAAGTATTAGGTGGAATAATTATTTACGGTTTGGCAACTTGTGAAATTAAAATGTGAGGAATTACCTGTGGACGTATTCTCGTCTATACTGTTCGTTGTCAACAAAGACAGAGTCTTCGGAACAGTAAGGGTTGAAGAGGACGTAAATGTCTTCACGTCCGTAGATCACTTCGTTGTTGTAGTGGATCTCGTATTGCCAAACACCGACAGGAGCTGAAGCTGGAATCATGACCTGGAAGGTCAAAGGGCAGTTAGTTGAAAACTACTCTAAAATCCAAGGTCAGGATTATGCAAGTTATGAAATTACCTCAACAGTGACGTGGCTTCCTTCAACGCTATGCAATCTGCCAACATAAATAATTTTCAAAACTGCTTCGCCGATCGAAATCAAGTGTAGCAGATACTGCTTAATTCAAAAGATAGGTGACTTACCGAATGTTCCATTCGTTCTTGTCTTGACTGAATCGTTCTTCAGAAATGGGTAAAATTACTCGGGTTTGCTTTCCACAAGAAGTTGAAGAGCCTGAAATTGTCGTTAAATATTGTCTAGTTTCCTTCCCTAGCAAAAATCCGCGGCTACTTCCTAGGCTTTGAGCTTACCAAAGTTGAAGACAAAGGTCAGAGATTGACGATTGAAGTCGGAAGTCCTGGTTGCGAGCTTCATAGCGACATAGAAGGCTTGTCCTCTTCGGAAAACTGGGTTGCTTCGGAATGGCGGCATCATGTTGACCGTGGAATACTTGTCTGTTCGATGTTCCCTTGCGTTTTCCCGGGGGAACCACTCGACAAGTTCGATCGGACCGTTGGTGTACACGTTGCTGTTGGTGTGATGCAAGTACTCGCCAAAGCATCCATTGTCGCTGCTGTACGGCAACAAGTTTCGGCGTCCTTGTTGGTGGTGGCTTCCATACGGGGTTGGCACTACGCTGGATCCACTGTCCCGATCATATTGGTTCAAGTTGTTGAAAAACTTTTTCTCGTCCAACTTGTGGGCAGCGTACTCCTCCATAACGCGTTGAGTTCTGTAGTTCAGGTACGGCGAGAAAGCGGCTCCGTTGGCGTCCTCGAAGGTGGCCGAGCCCGAGAACCTTCGTTGATCGTAGAGCTTGAGATGTTGGAGGTCCAAATCGAACTCGTTGACACGTTGGGGTGGAGCTCCATCTTGATGATTAACGAATTCCACTCGATGGCCCATGGAGTTGCGACGGTGTTGCATTTGCATGTCCCGGTTGTCCGATGAATTCAAAGATCCGCCAATGAGCGCAAGACCAGCGGTAGAACCACGGCGTTCGGCGGCAATCATACCAGCGACGGATCCTCGTCGTTCAGAGGTGACCATCCCACCGATGGATCCTCGGCGACCAGAGTCCGAGTCGCGTCTTCCAGAGTTGGAAGGGTACGGAATCGATGAGCTGTAGGATGTTGACATACTGCGGCCGGCGGAATGAGACCTGGTCTTACGCGGAGCTTCAGATCTTCTTCCTTTCAAGCTCAAAAGAGAGGAGACCAAGCCGAGAAAACCGATTTTGACTTTGGTGAGTCCTGCCGGAACCACAATGAAAAACAAAAGAAATACAATTTTGCTAAACAGATTTCAGAAGCATAAGCTGAATTTGGGAGGTTCACAACTTTGGAAAAGCTGGTGACAACTGAAGACCCGAATCAGTTTGCCGACGTCTTTTATAGGTTTCACCTTTACATGTTACAAATGTAAACCTTAAGATTTTGAAGATCTTTGCAACCATTTGATATTTTGAGTCGCCCCATTCCAGGTCTTGTTTCAAGGTCTTTTGTTCCTTTGATTTTAATTCTGCGATGAAGTTTCCCCACGCGTCCATCAAGGTATCGTTTAACAGATTATTTCGCCTCACAAGTATTTAAAGGCTCATGTGTCTTGCAGAAAGATTGTTTCCTGCTTTGATCGAATTTCAAGAACGAAGAGCTGTTTTCGGTCCTGTTACACATGACATTTATATGGGCAAAACAATTAAGCATTAAAACTTGAACATATCGATTTCAAAGGTGTATTCTTCCAAGTAGTTGTGCTGGTTCTCTTTACGACATCCAAATGCTAATCAAACAATATGACAAGTTAGCAAACAAGGATTATGAATTCGCAATCCTATCTTAAACAACAAATCTCAGGTTTTTATAACTGCAAATTGCTGCACAAATTTTGAATCATCAATGAAATAACGTTTCGGAGCATCCACTAACGATATTTTCAAACCCATCAACAAAGGGTAACGAGTATGTCAGGGACTAGGTACATGGAACAGTTTTTGGGCGAAATATGCCTTGTTCAAAAAATGTATGTTCAACAGCAGAATTTCCTCGAAAGAGATTCCAAAATCATTTCTGAAGATCACAAGGTTTAGCAACAAAGGAACACCTTGAGGCAGAGGAGCCATGTAGCACTACGCAAAAAATGCAGTAGATGGCGTTTTACTGCTGATCATTCCTACTTGGTCTAACGCGGGAGTTTATGAACTTGTTGTTTGATGCGGCTTTTGTACGACAGTTGCGGTATTATGAATATTCGCATGAGGTGATTTTGGGTAAACCAAACGGAAAGAATAGATTCAGGATTAAAATACTATTGTTTAGAAGCTTTGACGCTACAATTCAAGTTGCAAACGGTTGAAAACGTGACGAGTTATCTTGAAAAGTAAGTAACTACAAGTAGTTTGGTGTAATTTTCACTTCAATGTTAAGGTGCTGGTAATGTTAAGGATCGAGAAAAACATTCGAAGGATCTGAATTTGAACGGGAATGTTGTTTATCCGCAGAAATGGCGTCATCTGAAAACGACTTCTACTTGCGTTATTACGTTGGTCACAAGGGAAAATTCGGGCATGAGTTCTTGGAATTCGAATTCCGCCCTGATGGCAAGCTTCGCTATGCAAACAACTCCAATTACAAGAATGATACCATGATCCGGAAGGAGGTTTATGTGTCAGAATCCGTCATTAATGAGCTCAGGCGAATCGTTGAAGATTCCGAAATTATGAAGGTAATGTTGGCTACATCCCGTTTAATTTTTGTTGTTTCTCTCTTTTAAGTTTATGTTCTAACGAAATCCTGCTTAATTCCATCACCTACAGGAAGATGATTCGGCCTGGCCTGTACCAGACCGTGTAGGAAGACAGGAGCTGGAAATCGTCAATGGCGATGAGCATATCTCTTTCACCACGTCCAAAATCGGATCTCTTGTTGATGTTAACCAGTCTAAAGACCCTGAAGGCCTTCGTTGTTTCTACTACCTAGTACAAGACCTCAAGTGCTTGGTGTTTTCGCTGATTGCTCTTCATTTCAAGATTAAGCCTATATAAAACGAGTTGACAAGTCAGCGAGGATGTGATTGAAGTACATGCAAGGCTTGTGTTTTTGCTGAATGCAGGTGTATGAATGACTATTTTCATTTTGTGGTTCTGGTGAACATTGAGTATGGTAAATCTGACTTTGTTATTAATTTAGGAATTAGCATTTGAGACAAAATTTCATTTTATTGTTCAACCTTGTATGATTAAAACTTGCTTAATTACGAGATTGCAATTATTTGTACAATCTCAGCCGACACGTCATAAATTTTCAGGTTTCTCGCGCACACAAGGATAATACCGGCATCAGAGCTATAGTAATACGGTAATTAGACAATAGTTACATTCTAAAAAACTCTGCGAATGGCATCAGCAGTTCTCACGTTTCTTTCTTGTAATACGCCAGGCATTAACCAACCATTGTTCATCCATGTAACCCAGGAGAGCTCAAGAGCCTCGCAACTTATTAATCTATTATTGAGCTGTTGAAGTCCTATCTTACATATAGTTGAAGTTAGAAATAGCCATCAGTGGGTAGCGAAACTACGAAGCGAAAAAAGGCCTACTTAACTTGATGTACAAGTGTTCCGAATCGAAACTGCTGTGAAAAGTTAAGTACAGATATATATCGATAAACGGTGAAAATAAATCAACTGAAGTCAAAACAGCAACAGACACGTCAAAAACTAAAACATAATCTTAAAAGCCTACTATTGTGCAACTATCACGAGATACCTAACCCCATATAAGAAAGTTGCGATAACAAACTGACAATTTCTATCCACCAGCATAAAGATCAAATAAGCTTCTTCGGTACTTCCCAGGTGAATCCTTCTCGTCCGAAATGTCCGTAGCAGCTTGTGGCCTGGTAAACGGGTTTCTTCAAGTCAAGTTCTCTGCAAAGAAGAAAAACAATGTTAAAAAGTTGTAGTTACAAGTCACTAAATGTCATTCAGCTAGTGTATCTGTTTGTTTCTTACTTGACAATCATGCCAGGGCGAAGATCGAAATTTCTCTTAACGATTTCCAGAAGCTCTCCCTGAGTTTTAGTGGAAGTACCGTAATCCAAAATAGTGATTGAAAGAGGCTCTGCGATTCCGATCGCATAAGAAACTTGAACCAAACAACGGCGGCAAATGCCAGCATGCACCAGTGATTTGGCAACCCAACGCGCAGCGTAAGCGGCAGATCGATCAACTTTGGTAAAGTCCTTTCCAGAAAAAGCACCACCTCCGTGGGCTCCCCAGCCTCCGTAGGTGTCGACGATAATTTTCCTTCCAGTGAGCCCCGCATCTCCCTGGAAAAGTTACACAGAAGTTGTACATATTTTTTCAGCATTCGATGCAATTTTTGCAAACATGTTGTTCATACCATGGGACCACCAATAACGAATTCTCCGCAAGGGTTAATGTGGTACATTGTGTGTTCGTCCAAGTACTTATCAGGGATAACAGCCCGGATAACTCTATCCATTACATCTTCACGAAGTTGATCCAAGGAGATTTTGTCTGAATGCTGTGTTGACACGACGACAGAATGAACTCTTTTTGGAATGCATGCTCCATTGTCAGTAGAATACTCAATCGTGACCTACAAATAAATGCCAGTCAGTACTGGTTACAAGAACTTCTTTCGCTAGATTAAAACTACGGATGTACCTGAGTTTTAGAGTCTGGACGTGCCCACCACAAGGTTCCGCTGCGCCTCAATTCAGCCAACTTCTGATTAAGCTTATGAGATAGCACAACTGTCAGAGGCATCAACTCTGGAGTTTCATCCGTAGCATATCCGAACATGAGCCCCTGAAAAGCGAAATTTGGCATTGATATACGTTATTCATGGAAGCTTGGTAGGAACTCGTGTCCGCTAAGATAAGCTTGCCACATAGAATGAGACATTTAGGTTACGGATAGGATCTGGATATTTTCCAAATAATACTTGGACATTACACAGCGTCAAGAAAATAAAATAAAAGCAGGCTAGTAGTATTGAAGTTAGCTTTCTACAGTTTTGTTAAGCTACAGCAAAGAACACCAACACAAGCGTTAAGCCCCTAACCTGATCCCCAGCTCCAACATCTTCGGGTTGTCTGGCTACATGGACGCCAGCAGCGATATTTGGACTCTGTTCTTCCAAAGCTATGAGAATATTGCACGTTTTCGCGTCGAAACCTAGACAAGACACATCATACATTGAAGAACATATTAGCAAGACCGTAGCACCCTAAATTTATGCCGTTTCATCCCGATTGCGTCATTTAAACTGCTAGCACTAAAACTCAGCCGTATTTGTCAACCGACACCCCCAAGAATTCAAACCCAGTCGTCGTTTGGGAAACAATTCCACAAGTACTCACGTCTGACCTCGATAATTATCCTGACCCATAATTCGTTAACTTATTCCAGCACCGCACTATATAGTTAAAAGCAAATTCGGTAGGCAAAAAGCAACCTCGCCCTGATTGGGTTTCGTAAACTGACACGCATAACCATCACATGCTTGTAAAAGGCAACGTTTCAAAGGTTTACATGCTGTGTGAGACGTCCTGTATTCACTATGGCAAAGCATTCGATCGGACAACGAACGAGGACTACATTCGATAACCTAAATCAACTAATATCCACCTGGTCTCCTGCTCCTACGTCATCCTCTTGGCGGTCAACGTGGACTCCAGCGG
>JAQGBJ010000242.1:0-51516 GCA_034698345.1 Sphaeridia pumilis
ATTTACCACTTTTTCTTCCACTTGTTATCCTTTTCTGCTCACTCATCATCATCAACGTCTATTTCGCTTATCTCGGCACCGCTCTCATCAAATCTTCGTGTCACCTCCAAGTCATTCATTACGAATCCACAAGAATTCTCTTCTCACAAAACCCGAAAAATATGGCTTTCACCTTAACAGCCTCCAGTATGTACTTCATCATTCTCCATTCAACTCCATACTACAACTTTCAAATAATTCCAAAGCTTTCTTTATTTGCGCCCCGCTTTGCTAATGAGCAGGGCATAACAACTCTTTTTCAAGTATTTTTCAAAAATGTGAGAGTCAACAGAACTGAATCGTTGTCTCGCATAAATAAATTCGCTTGACAGAAAACTTACGCAAGGTGCATAATATGCGTTCAAATAGATGGATGGCGCGTGGCTTCCGAGAAATTGACAACAGGGAATTTATGAAAAACAGCAAGCTATTTCGTCTTCCCTTCGTCTTTATACGATTAGTTGATTGGAGTTGTTGGCTCAAATGCGAGTTTTTCGTTCCTGCCGCGTTGCTAAGCTTTGAAATTCACAAAATACTTTTTCCACCTCGTCCGTAGAGAATCTATCCCTTGTTCAAATATTTTCAGACCCATTTGAACCCGTCTACTGGAAAAAATGAATATACAATTCCCCACATTAGCTGTCTCGACTGACGGCCTCCCTCTCAAAAAATTGTTCGGATCCAGTTGACGACAATAATGAATCCTCCTGCTCTTGACTTTCGTCTGATAAGCTCGTTGTCCGTGGAAACAAGGATTCGGCATGTAACAAAAATTCTCAATTTCTCTTTCACAATATGTATATTCACTCACAGAGATACAACACAGCAATCTCCAAATCAATCCTTCTAGTTTCCCCTATCTCGAGTTCCATCAAAAGACGACGACGATTCTTTGCCAGACGCTTCAAGCATTCTTGCTACTATCGGGCCTTGTTTACTTTCTTCATTCTCCTCCGTCTAATCCTAAGTCAACCTTTGGTTTTCTTTGGGGAATGTCTAAAAAACTTTTTCCTCTATAAACACACCATGACGACTCCTTCAAAAATATATTTCTCCCTTTCTCCATAGTACCAAATGTTCGAGTGGAACAAAAACTATATATAAGGAACAATAGGCTAATCAAACGTGAAATTTTCTACCGTACCCACCCACCTCCTTACAAAGCCAACAAGTCTTTAAAAAATTGTCAATTCGCAAAGCATTCCTCTCTCATTTTTTCCGACTCTTCCTATAACAAAATTATCTCTGTCATTCCATCTCCATCTGCTCTCTCGTACGGAGGCGGTATTTCCAATAATGTTTGCCATTTGTACCTATGATTGCGAATTTGGAAAAACCACTCAAGCATGGTTTCTTTATGTATGTATTTCTGCCACGCTCTCTCTACCTATTTTGTAAGACAGTGAAACCAAACTTGCTTGTGTTTTTTGAACTTGGCTCGAGTTGAAGAGCGGCCTCATCCCCATCGGGAACCACAAAAGCCTTTGGCCGTCTGCGGCTAATTCACTTTGAAGCAAAACTATTTAAAGTGTGTGACAGTATTTACGGCGACATTTCAAAAGACAAAGTTTCTTCATATATATCTGATGCATGCTTCTCTGCGAGACAGAGAAAGGAACAATTATTGCCGCCAAACCGCAAAGGGACAATATGAAATGGCACAAATACACCATTTTGCCGTGTCACTACAAACTGTTCCATTATTATAGTTTTCATGCGGTGTCATAAACTTGTAGTTTTGCACAATCTTTCCCCACGGCTTCCATTCCGCTCCTCCTGACTTTCGCCAGAGTCAAAGCCACAGACAGAGACGACAAACTATTCTCATTCTCCACACAAAACAACAACTCGAATCCTAAAGCTTTCTACACCTTCCTTCTTGATCATTGTTTCTGGGAAAAATAAATTTCCCTCTACGACGACGCTCACAATCCGCCAAAACTCTTTATTCGCCGCCGGTGTCCGAGACCTCCGATTTATTTCTCTTTCATACTTTAATGCTCACATAACCACGGCCCAACGATAACTTTCTCTCTTATGGGCTCTTACATATGATATTATCACACAGACAATTCTTCCTGCAAAGACACTACTACAAGCCACACACAAAGAACGCTTGCCATTCTTACCTCAAGACTAATCTTGTTCGGCTTCTTCATCATAACAACTTTTGCTAGCTCTAGAATCACTGCTGAATTCACAGCTTTCCGGCACAAAGCGTATAGCTAGAATCATTCTTATGAAGGCTTGTTGATAATAGTGGAAAATATTGTGCTTTTTTGACCCCAACTTTAACATCAGTCCATAAATCCGTACTATTGGATCCATCAACCATGTGTATTGATGATGACCATACATCTCAACTTGTCTTCCACTCGATCATGTACCACAAAAGCGTGACTTTTTAAAGGCGATCATTTCGAATTGTCAAAGCGTGAAAAGAATTACTTAGGATCGCCTCTAATGTGTATTTTTAGAAACAAATTTTTCTTGCATTCTCCTTCCTAAAAGTATATCAAGTCCAGTTGCTTCCGCTCAGCCTACGAAAATCCCGAATCAACGAAGAAAAGGTCCAGTGACACGGCTTCTAAAGCTCTTATTTGTTGTGGGTGCCGAGACCAAATGCTTTTTCCAGCCTGACATTTTGCACTTAAAAGGTTCTATTGTGCCTGCAAAAGTGCATTATTTGCCGGACACTTCTGTGGCCAGTCAGCGTGAAATTGCGCTCAGGAAACTTTGAGGCGAAGCTTGCAATCCATAGCTAATCCATCGCAGCGTTCTTCGTACACTTTGATGCAGCTTGCGTGCTCCCAGTCAAGTTCAATGTCGTCCGAAAGCTGTTAGAAACGTGTGGGGATTACAACGAAAGCTTTATCCTAACCAAGCCTATGATTATTATTTTTCTTAAGAGTAGCAGAATGGTTACTTCGCTCAGTCCTTAAAAATGTCTCATTTACACAGCTCCAGAATGCTTTGATTTTTGTATATAATATGTAGAACTAAACACCAATTTCTGCAATGAACATGAACGAATATTTTAACAACAACCTCAGCGTCAGCTCCACCTACACCATAAGAGTTTTGAATTGTAAAATTCGATATATTCAAAAAAATGTTTAAGTGTATAAGAATAAGATGCCAAATATGTAGAAAAATATTATTTGAACATTTCCTCAAGAGATGCAAGAATCGTCGTCAAAAAATCATTTCCGCTCAGTCCCAGCCGCTTCACGTTGTCGCAGACGGCAAACTGTCAATATAAGATCAGAATTAACATAAACACTAAGGAACCACATTGATTTCAATGGACGTCGAAATTTACCGTTTCAGCCTCGAATTCTCGTTTCAGCGCCTTCATTTCGTCTACAGCGTTATGTTGGATTGCATCGAGCAATTCCCGCCCCCGAAAGAATACGATGCCGAGTGATTGCTCCATTGCAACAGAAACTAAACCCTTGACATTAACGCTCGTTTGACGCTTATCTCCCTTCGTCAAACCCTTGACGCACAGGTCGATGGCGGAATATATCGTGGTCATGAAAACACCGGGCTCAATGAAGTCGTATTCGTGAGTATGGTTCCTTAAATTCCATACGATGTCTATTCCGAGACCCATCACTTCCCATAGCCTAAAACCCGAATTATAGCAGGTGTCATAAACTACACTTTGCTTATTTCTTTTATTCGGAATTCGAGCGTTGTAAACTTACTTGGTTTGGATTTCTAGTAACTGCGGAGTCAATCGAACTTCCTGTGGACCACCATTTTTTGATGTGCTGAGAAGAAATAGAAGATGATTTGGTTGCGACAGTAGAGCCACCGAAGTCCTGAGAGCAGTAAAAACTCCTTCCTGTTAAATCAAACGAAAATCATATTCAAATAACAGAAAAAATAGAATCTTTAAAAGTCTCCGGTCTGCGACCACATACCAGTAATTGAGTGAGCCGTTGAGGTTGTTCCAATCGCCATTTTTGTACGAAATGGCACATTGCAGCAACACTGTCCAAAGTGAATATAATTATCTCCAAAAGTTCTTTCATTTCCCTGAAGTTTTTCTCCGGGGTCTTCAAATAGAACCGATCCACAATCTCGGCAATATCCCACAATTTGTGAGTCAGATGCAGGCCATGCAATCCCCAGAAGTTCAAACAGTCTTCGATATAATGGTATTTCAAGTTTCTGGTCATTCTCGCATTTAGATGAACTCCCAGAAGATAAACTTCTCTCCATTTCGAATCAGATAGATCATTCACAGCATATTTGGCCATAGGAAGCCACAAGTACTTTCCGAATGACTTGTAAGTTAAAGCGCTGCAAGTCTCCGGGGTACATAACTGCGTCAGAACACCAAAACATTCTGCTACAATTTCAGGACCTTTGCCTTTCTGAAATGCAAATCAAACGGATTTTTATACAGGTAGTTGGCAATCGTCATATAGTCATTAGCGGGTGAAACATATCCTTACCATGAGTCCGACACTGGCTACATTTACCACAGCCATTATTAAAAAGCTTGAGTGAAACACTGGACGCCATTCCAGACAATGGGGTGATTTTATGATAGCCGTGACAGCATTCGCACTCAAAGCCAAAACCGGATGTACCATTTCTGCTTGATCGGACTCATATACTTGGGCAGATTTGAAAAACATTGAAGAGACGATGCGAGTTACATGTCCAACAGTGGAAGGTTCTATCGTTTTGGTAGCCTTTCGAATGCTGTGAACTATTAGAGCAAGCAGCGGCTTCCTAGTGGCAACGTCAAACTTCTCAAACTTGGGTGCCACTTTTGTGACAAACCCATCGAAGAATTCGGGGTCGTCCCAAGGTCGCAGGTGCAGCAAGAACTCGGCGATGGTGCCCCCCGGTCTGAAATCGTCCTCTAAGTTCACAAGCGTCTCAACTAACAGCTCCACGACCATTAACTTTGTAGACGTCGATACCGAGATCTGGCAATCTGGTCGAGATAATAGCACTACTATGAATTGCTTAACAGCTAACATGGCTTTCAGTGCTTCAGGTTTTTTCGATGTCACACATATCTGAAATCGAAATGCTTCAAGTGTGTGGATTGTGTTTCCTAAACAGTAAGAGCATGATTCTTTCAAGCACTTACAGTAAGAATTGACTTCAACTTCTCTGCTCGCAGGACAGTATCGATTTGAGAAATAAATGCACTGTCATTTCCCGAATTCGTGAAGATTTCGAACGTAGCGATATTCATCGTCCTGATGACCACCTCAAGTCCAGATTCACTGCAAAGATAACCATTGCAATGAACTTTACCGCATACTATCATCCAGTTTCAGATCAACCAAAGATAATACCTTTTTAGCCTTAAAAGCGGATCAAAAATATGTTCCCATACGTTCCCTTTGTAGCTCTTTATTAAAGAAGTACCACGGCGAAACAGAGCCCTTGTGAAACCCAAGACAGCAATCGATAGTTGCTCTTCCTTTAGAAAAGAAATTCAGGGCAGTATTAACATTTACTGGACCAACCGTAACGTTCAATCATTATGTTTTCACATTACCTTCTCTTGGAACAATTCCAGTAACCGGTCAACAAAATTTTCTTCCTCAAAAAAGTGTTGCACCAGGCCAAGCTGCGTATGAGCGCATACACTCAAGAATTCGAGTATTCCGACCTGCGAAAATTTTTGCTCATTCTGGGGACCGGATCAAACAAAAAACAAAAGCACTATGTTTTTCACGTACCTTCATGTGGATGTCTTCAGATTTCAGCTCAAGCCGACTCAAGATCAAATCTCGGAAGGATTCTGCGTCGGTGTTCAAGCAAGCCAGTACAGATACTGTTGACTCTGCGGCAATAATTTTTAGAAACTGAATCGCCAGAGTGGGAATTTTAGAGTTCAAGCGGTGACGACACAGGAGTGCTAACTTTTGGATAAGAGCGAGGGCTAGCCTTGAATCCATTGTCTGTAAGATCGAAGCTAGCATTCAACAACATGATTTCAAACAGGAAATCTCTGGACTGCAGGTTTCAACTTACCTTCAGAATGTTTTTGTTGAAAGTGTATACTTCCATCAATAAGCTAATAGTTTGAATCATGATTTCAGGTAACAAAGCAGTATCCTCTTTTGGTCGCACTATGCTGTCCTCCAAGACAACGGAACCTGCACCAAGTTAACACTGAACAGCATCTTCCGATAACAAGTTTCATACAGGAATATCGAGGCATACCTATTCGCAACATTGTGAAAAGCGAACTGGACTTAGACATCAGTGCCACCGCACACGCTTGTTTCAGCTCCGAAAAATCTTCACTAGTTTTGAATATTTTCAGGAGAATTTTCAGACAGTCGCTAACAATCTCGTTCTTCGCTGATCCTGGGATATTCCTCCAATGTTCGTAAGCCGGAAGAATGCTTTCAACAATGAACCAAATAGACTTCTCACAAATTTCCCGCAATCTCCGGCCTCCGTCTTTAGAGGGTATCTACCAAACAAATATCATCCGTTATTCTGAATCTGATAGTTGCCAATTTTTCTTTTGGAATTCAAACACACCTCCAACAGTAACAATAAGGACTTCAAGAATGATTTCGTCACTGAATATTTTGACGTTGTCACACTTTCATAGCCGATGATTATTTTCATAACCTCATTCGGCTCCGAGGTTAAAGGATACAAGTCATCAACGTCCGATGTCAAGACTGAAGGGTCGAATTTGGCTTCCACTGAAGTTAGAAGTAAAATGGTCCCGAACAGTCGAGATTTAACCTCCCCTTGAGTTTTTTCAGCAGCTTGTCTGGAACGACAAAACAATCAAAATTGATCAGTTCTGACACTGAGCATGTCTAGTGTCTATCAGTAAACAGAATAGGGTTTTACCGTCTTAACAGATATATTAAGGGTTTGAACAAGCTGAGCATATCCCCAGAGATTTGCAGCACCACTTTAGAATAAGCAATCAAGAATTCCGCCAGGGCAATCAATTGACTTTCATTGTGGTCCAAAGAGTAGTTGTCTCCTCGATTAGCATCTTCTACACAGGGACGGAGGAAGTCGTGCAATAATATTCGCCATATTCGAATTTCTTGCCCCGGGCGGACCGGCCAACACATGACAAGCGGATGACGGTCTTCCAAAGTAACTCCGACAGACCCGGCTTTTACCATTGTACTACATACCGTTCGGTCTTGTAATATAACCCACTCGTTGTTTCCATTGGGCCGAATTACACGCGGATCAATCTTGTCGAAGACTTCAGCAACCCACTTCAGCTCTTCGATGGACTGACACAACTAGAAATCCAAAATCATACGCGATTACTCAAGAGGAAACAAAAAACATAAACTATCCATTCCATCATTCACTTACCGACTCCGGCGTTACTAAACTAGATAGCGTTACAGAACTGAAGATAGCTTTCCAAAATTTAAGCATTGTTTCAATGTAGACCGGGAACGTCATAATCGATTCGAAATAGATTTGCAGGTATTCTTCCGCGCTATCGACGATGAAGTCATCGGCAGTTTCCGGCTGCACAGGTTATTTGTTAATTACAAGCTCAACATCCAAAATACCTACCAGGAAGGTTGAGAGCTTGATGCCCTTCGAGTCAATTAGTCAATTAACTTACGTCATTTAATAAAGATTCCACGACCGAATTCCAGTCTTCCGTTGAACCAAAATGTTCCCTCACATAGTTTCCGAGTACAAACTTTAAAGCGTCACTCAATACTGGAATCGCTACATTCGCTATTCCATGATTCTAGAACCAACAAAAACAACATTTAAAGATGTCGATCCCATGCTTTACATAAAAGTTCCATTTCAACTTACATTTTTGTAGCTATGCACATTATATGTACTAATAAGTTTTGAAACTGCGATAACGCTCTTTAGTGGCTTCGTTACAGTTTGTAGACTCTCCCTCACGACCTTGCTTTCAGGACATCTAACTTTGAAACACTGCAGTACGGCAAACAGCGTGTATGGATTAGATACCCAGTGGTGTACGTTCTTCTCTAGGTATTTCTCCAGGGTCTTGTTATGATCCTGGTTTGTGATATCCCCACACTGAAGCAACGTGTAGCACAATATCGCTTCTGATTGAAGAACACCTTCAGACTTGCCCTTCAAACTCCAATCGTAGCTCTCAAGTTGATTCACGGCAGACACCACGACTTTATGCCTCCTACTCATGTAAAACAGAATGACAGTAATGGCATGAAGAGTTTCTGATCGCTCCTCGTCGTTTAGTGTCTGTTCCAAGGATAATATCATCCATTTCACCCAGTCCTCCATCGAAGCAGATTGTACAAACGCCGAAAATATTTCCTGAAACGATATGTTTGGCTATTCAAAAAATACAACATTAATTTCATCACAACAAAACTTGGAAACTTACGGTATATGGGTGCTTTTCATTAACAGCATTCCGCAGCAGCAACTGGGTGCAATATATAAGACACAACCTTTCGTTCATGTAGAACCGTTCGAGGGATGCTAAGAAGCTCGCTAGCTCTTTTTCAGACTCCACGAGCTTTTCATAGTTAAACGTGGACCCTTTGTGTTCATACACAATGTACGACAGGAACAAACTGTAAGCGTCATTTTCAGAAAGTTTCTGCAAAACCAGCAATAAAACACCATTCGAAAATCGCCAATTCTGAATGGAGAAGCCGATCGCACTTTCAAACTTACCAAGTGTTTTACCAAGGCCAATTTCAATTTCTCCCTGGCAGTAGGTGTTGCCGACTGTTTCTTTACATAGCCCTCGAGTTCCTCCGCTGTCAGCTTTTTGTAACTTAAGAGCCCGGTGATCAACTTGTTGCAGTTTTCTTTAAGTTCTTCATGGACGACATCATAGCTTGCCAATACTGTGGTCCCATTCAGTAAAGTCCACAGGTGTTCACTAGGTCTAAAAACGGAGATAACCATTAGTACAACATCAAAGCTGGTCAAGTTTACTGTGGTATATTATTAACTCACGTTTCGATTTCACCTGCTACTTCGTCCTTGCCCACACTAGCCATTGCCATTATGATTGTGAAGACGTCAATCAAGTTTCATTATTTCACTGTTTTGTTCAGCTCCAGATCTTATAGCGATCTTGATAGAGCCAAAACTTTTGTGTATATATTGACACGACACGTGAGATCTTCTCGAAATACTTCATTCCCGACGACAAAAACAATTCAATCGGCCGGCTCCCTCCTCGTAGGTCAATTTTGGCGCGTAAGGTAATACGCAAGATATATCGTTATGCTTGGGAAAACGTTGTTTTTCATTTTTAGAAGCCAAGTGTCTTACTCATGCAATCCCCTACGCAGCCATATACGGTATTGTTGCTTATAGTGAGATAGGTGATTTTGTTTAGATTTTATGATAAACACACTGCCGGCGAGGATTAGCTCCTGTGGAAGAGGTGAAACGGGTTTAGAACGTCGTGAATGCTTCTCAAGCAAGCAAAGCAGTGATTACAGCATCAATGTAGGGCTTTAAAAAACGAATTTTGATTTTTCTGCCCGAAATAATCGGATGTAGGATCATCTTTTAATTATATCATTTTCGAAAGCAGGTACAAAACTACAATATTGTTCGTCCCCTAAAGTGCCTGTATCAACGATCAGGAGCTTTGCTCTAAGAACTAGACATTTCATCCAGGCACTTCACCACATTTACGCTAACTTCACCGGTCAAAGCGTTGCGAACCGAGTATGGGAATCCGCCGGCAATGTTATGACAAGCAGAGCCATATTCACCATTCACATTCAGAGCCACTAAAGCACCGGAAAACGTCGGGAAATACTTGATAATCCTTCCGATTGCCATTTCAGCAGCTTTCGTTGGAGTCATACCACTCTTCATTGCTTCCACAGCAATTAAGCTGGAACAAACCAAATTACCAAATAGCAAGTTGTGTTAAAATGACTGAACATAATTAGTGGCTGATGGATATTTTCGATGAAATGAAAGTTTGCTGGGCATACCTGGGAGCAAAGCGCATCATCACGTCTCCATCGCCTGTTGCCGCTGCTCCACCAACTCCCTTTTCACAGTAAGAACCAGACCCTGGAATAGGAGCATCGCCGACTCTCCTGAATAAAAAAAACTGAATCAGATTTATCTGGGTGTAGGAAACTCGAATTTGGACACTGTACTTGCAAGCTTACCCTGGTATCTTATTCCTAGCACCATTTGAAGATGTCCCAGAAGCGACCCGTCCTGCGGAGTCGATCACTACCATCCCGATTGTGTCATGATTGTATCGATCAGCTACAAATGCCGTTTCCTTCTCTTTTGACATGCCCAGGTTTGAAATTTCACGTTCTGAATATGGACCGCAACTCTTTCCAGGGTCCGGTGCAACATCGTACCAAAAGTTCGGCTGACAGTTCGATGCTTTCCAGTCCAGATGCATCTTACGACTCTCATCTGTTGCTAGATCTTCCTCTACGAAGCCCATTTGCTTGGCAAACTTCGTGGCCAGATCGCCAACCAGGAGGGTGTGCTTGGTATGTTCCATGACTTTTCGAGCAACAGATATCGCGGATTTGATTCTTCGCAAGCATCCAACGGCGCCGATGTTATGTGTCTCTCTGCAATAAATCCATTCATCAACACAACAATTCCCTGCAAATCAGCAAACTCTACCACAGCAGTTGAATTCTTATGGTGTTACCCATCCATAATCATTGCATCCAAAGTCGTTTCACCATTTTCATCAGGACTTCCACCGTATCCGACAGTTCTGTCACTCTGCAGTATTTCCGCCATTGTGCATCCTTTCTCCACAGCGTCTAGCGCTGACCCGTCGGACTCTAGCACCTCCCAAGCTACAAATGAACATTCGCATTGCAACTTTAAACCCATTTTATAGTCTCTAATGGAATTTCATGCTGCAAACAACTTACCCGTTGCAGTGCTATTGGTAAAACCCCAAGTATTAATGACCAACGGAACTGCCATTTGATACACAGGGTTCTTTTGATAGTAGTCAACTTCGTTCTCAATAGATTGGTCGTCCAGAGATTCTATGGTTATTTTCGGGTATTGCCATCGACTAGCTTGACTGATTCCAATCCAGGACAGAAAAATGAGACCAAGCAGAACTCGAAAGCTAACCCTAGAATCCAACATTTTGAGCAATAAGTTTAATGTTCTTGTGTAAAATCAAATCGTCAGTAAACAATAAGTCTAATGAGGGTAGTCCGTTCAGGATTGAGAGTTTGACACTCGGAGCTCTCACTTTCCCTATTTATCAGCATACAGCAAATAATCCGTTGGTTATAGATAAGAAAGTGTCATTGTTTGTTGAACAGTTTCCACACGAAATCATCTCAAACACTCGGATCAGACAACGAGAATAAAGCCACTGCATTTTCCCTGACCAGGATGCCCAGCGGTATCAGCTAGTTAATCAAATCTAATTTTATAGTAAAGGGAGATCAAAAAGGGGTATCATTTGTTTTGTTGACCTACAGAAGGGTGAGTGTCGTGGTGTCACTTAATTCATGGGTACCGTCTCACTTCATAGTTCTACCACACCATATTTCTAATCGACTCATTCTTCTTACGTTCATGAGTATGAATAACGAATACTTCGGTCACCTGAAAAACATGATGGATAATCTGCCCAAGTAAGCCCGTAAATTAAAGCCATCAGAATAACAAACGATCCGACGGCAGCATTCTAACAGGAGTTCCCGATTTGACTGAAACAGTCAACTTGAGGCTGGTATACAATCCTTACGAAGGTCCAGTTTTTTCACCTGTACGTGTGACCACTGGGCTATTACTGAAAGCCAGCAATTCACCATTCATTAATAACAGGGCAACGGAGACTTATCAGGTCAGGTTTGCAGAAAAATGTAAACACAGCTGGCTTTCCCGCGCCGGAATTTAGGTTTTCAAGGATATCTTGCTTCCCTCCGGAAAGACTCAAAACAAGGTAGAAAAGCCACGTAGTGCTTGCTTGCAAATAATCGGCTGTATTTACTGTACTTGCATCAGTCTAAATTCAAAAGCTGTTGTTCTAAGCAGTTTCTGCTGTCAAAGCTGATCAGAGCGGTCAGCAGTTTTTGAATTTTGAAGTCGTAAACAGAAGTTAAGGTAAAGGTCCATTAGCTAGTTTTCGTAATTTTGTCTGCGTGAAAAGTTGAACCTTTAAATAACAAAGTTCAGATGAAATTTAGTGTAAACTAATTGAGCCGAAACCGGCTTTCGACACCTGACCACCTGGTAGTCTGGGTACTTCATAATTTGCTGTCGCCGAAGGTTTCCATAAAATTTTGGCCGTTTGACCTTACTTCGGACTTCGGCACAATTTTCTCTCGCTGTTATTAGCGTCGTCAATAATATTTTGTAGGCTTAATGACAACACAATTTTTCAATTTGCTAATCGAAAATTTTGTTCCACAGTGTACCTGTGTGACTGATGCCTCATTTCTGACCGTTGGCTTGGGGAGCTCGATTGAGAACAAACACTGACCTCTCTTACTTTGGAATAGGCGTCAAACCTTCGTCGGCAAAATGCACACCGCATTTACTCGAAGTCATGCGCTTGCAGCCTACACTGTCAGTGTATTAGCTGGGTTGACCTTCATCTGCTTCGTAACAACTGCGTTCAGAGATTATTCTACGAATGCACAAATCAATACCGTAACTGTACTTGTGTAAGTTGCATGTAAGCCGGTTGTAATTGTGAGTTGAGCGAAGTTGTAAGTGTCGTCCACTTTGTATTTAACAGGAGGAATGTACCAGATTATAGTGCATCGAGAGAGAAGAACGACATGGGCTTCATGATATTCGATTTGAAAGCAGATAAGTTTCTGTTCCTCCATACATTCTGTAGTTTTGTATATTGTGAATTCAGTAGCTAATCGATGAATATGATCTTACATTTGAGGCCTTTGTTCAACTGGAACGTGAAGCAACTTTTCTTGTATTTAACTGCCGAATATGAAACTCCCAACAACAAGCTCAATCAAGTGGTCATTTGGGACAAGATTATTCAACGCGGCGAAAATGCCGTCCTCGATCATAAGAATATAAGACCAAAGTATTACTTTTGGGATGATGGAAACGGACTCAGGTATGGTAGTAGGGTACAACTTGTACCATATCGTATAGTAGATGTGGGCACCCAATCGGGTCCAAATGTTATGGAACGTGTGCTTACGCTCATGATATTTTAGAGGGAACAAGAACGTCACTTTGAATTTATCATGGAATGTGATCCCGAACGCTGGTCATCTTCCGAATATTGGCGCCTCCGGAAACCACAGGTTCAGCTTCCCGGACGAGTATACCACCACAAAGATGTAGATTACTCCTTTTTTACTTCAAAGTATATGACGTTGTGAGAGTTATTAAGTTTTTCAGACGTTTGTACTTGTCGCCTATCACTGGTTAAAAATGTTGTGTTTGTTTTTGTATGATCATGAGAGGTGAATGTAAGTGGCAGTATCTACGTAATATTAATAAATCAATCGAGATGTAGTAACTTCAAAAATAAGCCTGAAGAGTTTAGAATCAAAGAATCGAGTTTTAGAACTTGTCTCTGGATTTCTCTCGAGCAGATTCTACTAGATAAATTTTATTTGAATGACTTGAGTGGTTTAATGCATAATTATCTCTGAAGTTGCACCGTGCAGCGACAAAACAAACGTGTGAATATAAATTCCAATGTTCACTCCTGAAAATTAGTGGTAATTGCTAAATCAACAAATGCTACATGGAAAACACTTTCTATGCTTTCCGAACCAATTCCCTTGGTAGATCGCTCGATCGCTGACGGTAGTTCAGTAGCAGTAACAAGTTGAACGAGATGTTTGTACTTTGAATTGCACTGCGAATTCCTCCAAGTAGACTAGTTATAATCTTTAGACTGATAAAACAGTATGTATCCTGTTTCGGACGACTTCTGCACGTTAGATGTAAGCCCGTAGAAATCTTCTATTGCTGATGCATCAATTTTCTGAAACAAAAAACAAGAATGCCCTTGTAAACTACTGTTGCAGATATGTGTACACTGATTTATATTATTTCCGCCTTACGTCCACCATGTCATCATCGAATAGTAGCCAAAATCCATGGCTCTTAACGATACTTATATAATGACCCCGGTTTGGTCCACTCCCGCAGTGTATGACTACAGCAACCAGGTCATACAGCCTGTCAGGATTTACTGCATCATCGGACTAGATGATAAATTAAGTTTGGAATTTAGTTAGTGAATAAAATTTAGATACTGTTCACCGTGATCTAAATATCCTACTTACTGTATTGAAGAGCCGTAGTTCCAGCGGGAACACAACTCGATGTGAAACTTTTATATGCCTGTTAAATTGTTCCATGTACTTGAATCTTTTAAGGTGAAGAGCCAATATAACTGGAAGCTTTTTCACTCGCATTCGTTTCTATAAGTACATTTAGAAGACATTATGAATCAAAACCAAAAATATGGACAAGGACCATCAAACGTGTGAGAAGATCAATCAATACCTGCGCTTCCTGATAGCTACAACAGTTATCACATTTGAACTTGTTATCTCCACACAACATTTCCATATTGCTGAAGCATCTTAGGCAATGTGTAATACTAGTATTCTGGTCAATATCCACTTGCAAGTCGAGAAAATCTTCATCTTTGCTGCTAACCTATAAAACAATACACAAATCAATTCCTTACATCAGTGCTATGTTCGTTCCGTTCTACGAAATATGAAAGTTGTACATACCATTTCACAATTTAGACACCTTGTTTCGCTAGTCATTATACCTTGGAAAATTTCGTGGACCCATGTAGGCTCCTGTGCTTTCTCACCAGGAAAATCAGTGCCTGGCCTTTGTTTCTGAGTCACAGATTGCCTCTCAGCTGCAAGAAAATGTGTTAGAAAGACTTGTTAGCTGATGCAAATCTTGCAACTATGTTTTTCAACAACAGGTTTACTTACCGATTAAAATTTCATTAATCCTATTGATTAGGAAATTTAGGAATTCATGCGCATCTTGTTGTAAGTAGTTGTCAAACTCCTCTGGAAATAAACATTTGCAATGACCGCTCATTAAAATATATCCCCGCGATTTTCTGAGCATAATCATAATGGAAACCTCATGTTTACCTTTCTCTTTACGCAGTCGAGCAATAAACTTTTTAGGAGCGATAGATCCAACTTTCTTCTTCTGCGTTGCAATCGTGTAAAATAAATCCGCTAAACACGATAATAACGTTTCCTTCGGCCTTTTGTTTTTCGCCTTATATTCTAATACTTTCTCTCTAAACGGCTTGCAGAAGTATAAAGCTTGAAGAACTGAATTACTGTAACAAGTATTGCCGAACTGCAAACAAATCAAAGCCGTCGTTAGCCTCCCCACCAGATCAAGTATCTTTCAACAGTGTTCACTTACGTTTGCAAGGCCAAAGAACCTTTCGTTCGCTGGAAACTCCAAGCCAATCTCCTTCTCTAGCTGAGATGCGTTCGTTCCCTGAAATCCATAGCTTTAGAGTCAGCTACAATTCGAAATATTTACGTGATATTATACGACCGCTACAAAGAAACGAAACTTACCATTTTATCAATTAAGGCTAAGTTCGTTGCTTAGTTCATACTCAACATGAATCACTGAATTATTATTTTATCAGTCAGGGGCTGCGATTTTCAAAGTCCACCAGGGAAGATTCAACGTTCATCAGGAACAGGCCCGCTCAATCATTGATAATTATTCTTTCAGACTGTAGCACTATTTCAATTCAATCGAATCACAAAAAACAAATAAGGTACGTTTCCTTGTTATCATAACATGACAGCAATTTTGAAACGAGTGAGCTACATGTATTTTCCCGAGGTTCAAGTGGTTAATGAGCTTAATCAATGTGACCTCCTTGTTATTGCTGTGAAGCTATTTGCTGAACTGATGTTTTCAGGCGATACAAACAAATTCGTGAATGGACAGTGTACATGCACGAGCAGTTATTTGGACTCCGAAACAACAGGACACATCACCCGGGTATTCTGTGACAGTTTCGTAAAGGCCGAAAATCAAAATACAGCGAATGGGTTGGGAAAAAACCAAAACACAATATTTTGAATTTCCCTCTTGGAGAAGGTATAGCGGTTGGCATGCAGGTATGTATGGTATAGCTGCACTGTGCAAACAATCATGGCTATATGTACACTGTTGCCGCATTTCCACCCTTAACCGATGGTGGTTCCCTAATTCAATGCCGCCATCTCCTGCCGTGCGGCAACACAGCATTCAACACAGAGCAAGAGACATCGAGCGGATTATTTTCTCACTACGCTTTCGCATGCTGCTCAACACTGAATCTTGTTCACGAGGAGCACCGGTCTCGTAGTCTGGCTTCGGAAGTGTGCTGCAGAAGGTGAGTTAAATTAACTAACGTATTTTCATCAAAGTTTTGTTTATTTTCTCTGATAAATTCGTGATTTAAGTGTGGAACGACTCAGTTATCGAACTTTATTCCGTTGATGATCTGGGAAATCAGAATTTTGTAGTTCTGTGCCTAATTTTGCGTGATTTTGGTTCTAGGAACAACGTATTTAGTTCGGATTCAAGATGACCAACTCAAAGGGTTATAGAAGGTCGACGAGAGATTTATTCTCTCGTCCCTTCAAGAAGAGGGGTACCATCCCCCTTGGAACCTACATGAAAGTCTACAAAGTAGGCGACATCGTAGACATCAAGGTGAGCAAATTGAAAATCTGGAAGCTATTGTTGCCAGCCTTTGAGCTATCCGACATGACGAATGATCCTAATGTGATGTTATTTGCTTCTTGTAGGGTAACGGTGCTGTCCAAAAGGGCATGCCCTTCAAGTACTACCACGGTAAAACTGGCCGTGTTTACAACGTCACTCCCAGAGCTCTCGGAGTTATCGTTAACAAGCGTATCCGCGGCAAGATTCTCCCCAAGCGGTAAGCGTCTACTTCTTGGCCTTTGTGAAGTTTTACCCGCTTTGTACTTGATGCTAAAGAATTAGTGATTTATAATGTGCTCAACTGTTGTTATTCTTTACAGCATCAACATCCGTGTTGAACATGTGTCACACAGCAAGTGCCGCACGGACTTCTTGAACCGCGTTAAGGAAAATGAAAGGTTAAAGAAGGAGGCGAAAACCAATGGCGTAGCAGTACAGTGCAGAAGACAAGTGAGTTGCCGAATACGTGTTTATTATACTTGAGATTTAGATTTACATCTACAAATGCTATAACTTGTCATGCTTTTTGCTTGTAGCCTGCCCAACCTCGCCCCGCACAGTTTGTGTGTACCAAGGGAAATGAACCGGTATTGCTGCAACCAATTCCCTACGAATTCGTAGCTTAAGTTTGTTTCCTTTTATATAAGACAAGACCGAAAATAAAGGCGGTTTGACTCTTGAAATTATGGTGCTCTTTTTTGTAGTCGTACTGATCCGTTCCAGAAGCCATAGCTCACAATTAGGTATTGTGGCTGATAGTAAGAACATAGCGACATCAAGCAATATTTCAATGAGAATCTATACGATGAAACGAATTTTCTTGTATCTAATAGGGAGATGACCCACCTCGTGAACTATTGCAGAGCTCAGGTCATATCATTATTTACATATCAGGCGTTGTAGGCTACGGGGTTTGTTACAGAGCCTACGGTACGCATCGTGATAGATTCACCTTGAGATAATGCTGGACACGGAGCTTCGGACGGGCAAGATACGTTTCCAGGGAAAGCTACTTCGGTGGTAGAGGAAACTTGCCGTGCATAATTTATAAAGTGGTGAACAACGCAGGCACATGAGAGAGTTGTTTTTACCCACGGCACCGTGTTGATCCTACTGTACCCAGCCAGCTGATGGACGTATCTAAGGGCTTGGTTGTCTTCCTGTTTTCCTTGTGTTTTTCGCTGGCGACGGGATGGACCACCCACACAGCGGGACGACGATCGTTAGCATTTTAGCGGTTGGTGCGGCAAGAAAAATTAGTTCGAGGAAGTTGTGTTTGTTTTAATAGCTTTAATTTTCTGTGATGCAACAACATCTTTTCTAATGGTAACATAGTCGAGTTGAGATGTTCGGAAACGCTAGCCAAGCGATCTAATCATCGCGAAAAGCGCTAACTGACAACATTCAGTAGTCGCATCAGTTGCTCTTCTGATGTTACTTTTCGGTAAGGTAAGGCAGTAATTTGTTTGTGTCTATGCATATTAATTCCAAGTCACGGATTGACTGCTCTGAGAAGTAGATTCGGTTCAAACAGTGACTGCCCACCTGATCACAGCACTTACACCGTTTGATATTTTGCAGGTTAGCGATAGTCTAGTCAACCGGATTTGGCTTCCGTTTTTGAAACTCCTGCGCTGAAGTATCATCTCGACCGTTCCAACCGACCTGGCATTGTTGATACCAGCGAATTTACCCGATGAGAAGACGAGGCTAGAAGAGATTATGAAGAAATGGCCGGCCTAGTAGTTTTGATGAGGGAGTTGTCGATTTCGAGGAATATTAAAATGGGCACTTCCGGGGATGATGAGTTGATTTTCTTCCCGGTTGAAGGAGTCACCAGAGAAGGTAAGAAGAAATGGTGGAAGCTACTTTGGAATCGAGTAAAAGATGAGTATCTTCTAATCGTTTATTTTGTCTGACAGAATTAGAAACGAAAGAAAAATTAGCTGTCACAGTCAATGATCAAGAGTTGGCACTCTTCGCCAAGAACGGGAGATTTTATGCGATTCAGGACAAATGTCCTCATCAAGGTTAGTTTGGATTATTCTCTTGAAGTGATCTAGTTCTAAGAAATATCTAAATAGTGGTGCTACATTTGTAACAATAGGCGGCCCACTACATGCCGGTGACATTGAAGAATTACCTGACCGAACGATGTGTGTCAAATGCCCGTGGCATAACTGGAGATTTAGCTTGCAAGACGGGACTTGCGTGAAGCCGTACAAACCTGAAAAGACTGCGTTAGTGTTTCCAGTTCGAATGACCGGTGACAGAATTAGTGTCGGGTTCACTAAAATCTCGCCAAATGTGTTCTGCATCCCACCCGATTGAGTCTGAGGGGTACCGCGTAGCGATCAACAATCTGATAATCTGACAGCCCGTGCTTATGAAACACGCTAATATTATTATTCTTCTGAAAGGGTGTTTATTTTACCAAATATTTTAAATGACTGATAGCTTTACAAGACAAATCTGAGACAAAGAATTGAGGCAATACAGGCATCAGGTAGCTATTCGTACGAGTCCTGCTCCTGCTATTGCAAGGTAGGTAGGTAGTATGTGACGAGTCGTCACTGACGACAGCAGATTTTAAATATTTAGTCATTTTGTTCAAGTCAGTTTCGCAATTATACCAAAAAACCGAACGTTGTATCGTAGTTATATATTAATCTGTTTGTGATTCAGTACGTTATCTTTAACCGCATGACAAATGTTTACAAACATGAACTATTGTTGACCTTCGAAAAAGCAGGGTTAGTGTTTGATGTTGAGTATTGTTGGATATTTATGTCAAATCTAGTTGTGTTGATGATGTTTCACTAGCCGTAGACCATAGCTTCGCCCTCACGCAATAATCTACCTGGTTAGATACTTCTAGCTTAGTTAGTTAGCAACTGAAAGACACGAAAAAATGACAATGCACTCCTAGCCTGCGGAAATAGAACGTCATAATTCGGTAGTCTTCGACCCAGGTCTTCTGCTTTAACTGTGACCGTGGTGAGCTTCTAGTAGGTTAAAATTTGTACTCATTAGATATACTTTAGCTGTGCCGGTTAACCTTTAGATTCCACCTTCGATGTACTGTACAATACCCGCCTGCCAATAGACGTCTAGATTCTAGATACTAAAATAAGCAATAACTTCCTCATCGCAAGACTTGGGGCACAAATGTGATAGACTCGTAGTCGTAATAAGCACTGTTGTTGTTAGGTGATCCGCTTCGTACACATTCCTGTTATACGTAAACGACACAAGTCCATTTTTGTTTAGAAGCATGTGTGTGTAGTGTAGTAGAATAGAATCAAATGCAACAATTAAACTCGCAATATTCCCTAGAACATACTGATATGCTCAGCTTTACGTTTTGCACGAGATTTGTCGTTTTTAACTTTGAATTCGCTACAAGATTGAGTCGTTGGAACTACACTGTAACTTGCCATTCAAGCCCAATCGCCTCCTTCTATGAATCTGTAAATCACACTAGTTTCGCACATCATTGGATATCTTTACTGTTATAATCCGCAATCTCATTCGAATTATCTCTCAAAAGTACAACAACTTGCCTTTGGCCATTACCAACTTTCATGAATACTAAGCTAAATAATCCGAATACCCTCAGGCCAAACATTTCATCAATAGAATATGCATAATCACATAAAACTCCCTTCAGCTGTAGCTGTAATAAGCAGTCAAAGTCCTGCATTGACAGTCAGTACAACATCAAAATTTCAAAGGTGCAATCATTACATTCAAAACATCAGACCTCAACAACAAATTTAACAAAGACAATCGCTGAGAACCTAAAGTTCAGACACGAACACTTTTGTAACTTTCTCCAGCTTTCCCTTCACTAGAAAGGCAGCGAAATAACCTTACTTTGATCATATAAACGAAGCACATAAAATTAGCTTCCGAAGGCAGCCCATTGGGGACAACCGAGCACCGCAATAAACATCAAAGCTTCTAATCATACCAGAACCCACAATTCTCGATAACGAGGCTACTTTAAGAATCTCATATATAGTATCTTCCACTTCCAGCAGCACCTACAAGTCTACAATTTCCAGCAACTTTAGCACACTCTTAAAATTGCTGTCGGAATTATTTGACATCCATTGCGTTCCCCCGAACCCAGCTCGAGCTCATATTCGAGCCTGCCACCAGGCCTAGGTAAGAAGCACATTCCCGAATGGCTGCATAATAGAACATTTTAGCGATTTACCTTCTCAGGTTTATGATCACAACGTTTTTGAACGGTAGTTGTCATGGTATGTTGAAGTATCGGAAAATAGATTCTAAAATGTACTTAAGCGGTTGGTGGACCCACTCGCCAATGTACCTACATGTCTGACATATCTTTATACGACGGCGACCTCCTCAGTCCTGACGACGGAGCTCCCATTCGTTTCAGATACAGGACACAGACGCCCGCCATGGCTATTCGAAGTCCGCAAACGAGAAGCATCTGTAAACCAAACAACAAGTTCCAGCCATTACCATCCAATCCAACCCAACATAATCCATTAATTATAGCGATTCGTATTCTAATGTTACCGGAGTTCGAAAAAGTGAGCCAAATCCATCGGTAGAAATGGTATGCAAGAAGTCTGCCAAAAATGAAGTTAGGAAGTAAAATAGCGCTCCTGTCTGGATTGACCTCGCGACGGCTTTGTCGTTCATGTTGATTCTCCACAATAGAACGGAAATGGCTAGAAATACATGATTCTTCTTGCCAAAAGTTTTTGAAATTTGCATCATAGGTCATAGTCGTATGTGTTATCATACAAGAAATGTGTGAAATACCTATTAGCGAAGCGGCATAGTAGAGGGAAGTAATAGAATTGGCTCCAGCATCCGAAGACATTCCGGTGAGACCGAAATTCCAAGCTGTTGTGGGGAATAACACAATCATCACAGCTTGACCCGCCAAAAACACGCTCAGAAAGCTCTGCCAAGTGTGGTAACCCTTTGGTAATTTAACGTACAGATGGTCATTGTGCCCCAGGACTTGCGAAATCTGCAAAAAAAAGTATCGAATTAAAGGCAAAAATCAATATAAAATTTGAGCGACTTTCGGGTTTTTTCAATATTTCAACGATTGTCTCAAAGTCAGGTTTCAACATATGTACTCTTCGTTATTCTTAATGATAATGAGCGGTACCAATGGGTGGCATTCTTGCCCATGAACTTCGAAGTATAATCAAGGCAGTCCTTCTTAGTGCTTCATGTGTTATTTGTACCGCGGTATTTGCTTAAGCAAATTGATGCATGTAAACGCAAATCCTGACTTGCTCTGGTTGCTCTTTCGACATAATTCGAATAGCTCGGAAGAGTTCATTCGGATGCAGCCAATGAGTATTAAACTCGGAGCCATTTTTGTCACTTTGGCCATGCCGAGCATTCTTCCTGTGTTCATCGATAAACAAAGAGCTAACACTGTAACCAAGCACAATTACCAGTCCTTCGAAACTGAGGACTACAGAGGTAATCAAAATTTCAATCAGTTTTTTCTTAAAGTTTGTAGTTGTATGCAAGAGACTTCGAAAATTTCGGGGCTTTTGACTGCTGTTCTGGAGAAGATTGGTTAAAGTGCATTCGTTAAATCTGCTACCGATAAGTTCGAACTAACCCCGCTGTTTTTGCAGGTGTCGTGGCCTCAGCATCAAAATGGCATCGAACCGGAAACCAGTTTGTGGGAAGCGAGAGTCCGATTACTCACCAGACTTGCCCTGCTCCATTAAGCTACCCAGAAGTGCAATTATTACTGAAAACAACCTTGACGGACCACCACATTTAGAACCCATGGTTCCATTGGACGAGAATGTCTCGAACAACCGGATTATTCGGATGCCCAAGCTGGAACCTATGGTGCCACTCATGGCGCAACTTGCCGTCTCAAGCGCTGATATTCAGCTTATGCCTCCACCACCGATACCGATGGTCAAATTCAAACAACCGATCCTGCCGTTGCAGCTACGTGAAGACATCAGTGAACACACGTTTGACATACACTCAGCTATAACGCAAGGGATTGATGCGGGCGAAACAAAGTCTGATGCGAATAGCGACGCTTCAGTGGTTCCCGATTCGCTTGATCTTGACGACGACATTCGAGAGGCTCAGTCAGGCTTACGAGATTTTATTGACTACAAGAAAATCGGTTCGAAGCAGTGCTACAAAGTTGCTTTCAAGGATCCCAAGCAAGAGCCCAAATGGATGGATGCTGATGAGATGGCAGACACGTACCAGGAAGACAGGGCTGCTCATCTGCGATTAATAGACTTTTACTTGAAACGGAGGGAAGAATGTTGGATGTGGTTACGGAACTCGGGTTTAGTAGATCTCTTTGATGGTGAACCTGAGCAGATCTCGAATACTATTGAGATTGAAGACTACGTACCGGGAGATTTTGACAACCATGAAGCGAATGAGCTGGTACCGCCAGATTTCAGGAATTTGTACCAGATACTCCAGGAAGCGGTCAAGTATATCCCGATTGAGGATTCCGAAGTTCACGTATGTTTACGATGAAAGCATACTATACTGTCAATCTTTGATGATCTTTCTGATATTATGGTGAATGATTCATCCAAATTATAGAGGTTTTTGGCGAAGTACGGAAGGACACCCCCAATTCCGACCGAACAGGAAAAGTTTAATTTTTCCAAGTGTATTGCCAACCTAGTGTACAAAGTTTACGGAAATGACGATGAAGAAGAGGCTCTGGACGTGTTCTATCGTGCACATATTATCACGACCTTGCCATACATAGATGATCAATACCGGGTAAGAGTACAGCGTTATATTTCGCCCGAAGTGGTCGATACTGATCAGATCAATCAACTTCACATCAGCTCAGCGTTTGGAGAACTGAAAATATACTTGTAACGAATAACTCTTTATTTTGTTTCCAGGATTTTGAAGCTCATGTAAACAGCATTACCAAGGGCAAACCAGACATCAAAATCGAAAACACTGTTGATTTGGCCTGGCCACCTTCATCGTACGAGTTTATCAACTACGCTACATACCCTGACAATGTTGAAAGCAGGAAAGTCAACAGGGACGGATGCAAGTGTACGATGAATTGCCAAAGCTATAGATCATATTGTTGTCAAGGAATCAGGGACGAACCTGCTTTCAGCACCGATAAAAAGTAAGATGAATAACACGGGAAGCGTACAGCACATTTGACATTTGGAACTAATTTTACCTGCTTTTTTAGGCTTTTGCTGGAGGAGGGTCAGTATTTTATGGAATGTGGTGACCGTTGCAAGTGCAAGCAAACTTGTCGTAATAGAGTTATCCAAGATGGTTATAATAGCCTCAAAGGAATGAGTTTCGCCATTTTTCGTACCGCCAACAATGAATGGGGACTTAAAACGTTACAGGTGAGACTACCGCAATTTTTTTCTCGATGTCTACCTGGTCTATGCCTATGAGTTCAGTTTTTAACAACCCATTTGGATGTTAGAGCATCTCCAAAGGCACATTTGTCATGCTAGTGGCCGGAGAGATCATCGGCAAAAAGGAACACAATGCTCGGGATCACGACATCAACATAGATCCAGTGAGAAGAAATTTCTATGACTTGAAGCTCCCGAACTACAGCAAGCAGTTCTACTTGGACTATACCAACAAAGGGAATTTGAGGAAATTCGTCAATCACTCGTGTTCACCAAATTTGCAGGAAAATTGGTTTTTCTGGAACACTTTGAAGCAGCCAAGTATTCCACGCCCTGCTCTATTCGCCAAGGAAGATATTGCTGCGGTAATCTCCGGAATACAGTGAAAATGTATTTAGTGCTAAATGCCATGTGGTTTATGCTATGATATCAATTTTATCATGAAATTTAGGGGACGGAGCTCACTGTAAGTCTTATAGATGTGGATGGTTACAAGGAAAAATACGCTTCTGAAATTGCCAAGAGCGAATGCCCACCGGGTTGGACCCCCTGCAACTGTGGTAGCGCGAACTGCATAAAATATTGGAAGCCGCTGGAGGTAACATTTTGATGTTTGACTTCATTTTTCATGAAACTGTTACGATGTATTTTCCAACGTTTTTCAGGTTCCGACTTACCTTTGATCTATGAATGTCACCGTTATCTGTTTCTCCAACTCCCAACATTTTCCTTGTCTTCAGTCTGCTGTGAAGATCTCCACTACTGTGTTTCCTGAAAGAAAATGAGGGTAACAGTACGGTTATGATTATACCTATAAAGTACATAACTATATTTTCAAAGATAGGGTGTCAAACTCAATCTGGGTTTTTTATCATGTTTTAGTGAATGAAGTAGTTTATTTACTTCCAGATAGTTTATTCCTGGTGGTGGTGCCATGCAAACATTAGTTAGCCTTAACATGGTATGGTTGAATTGTTATGTGTTAACACACTTTCAGGGAGTTTCGGTATTCACGTGTTTCAAGTGTTAATGTTAGTCGAGTTAAGGTTACGAGTTTAAGTGCCACAGCACCAAACGTGATGTGAGCAATTGCTGTGAGCTATAGTTAAGCTGACTTTTAGAGACTGGTGAATAGAGAGAGAAATTAGACGAACTGAAATGCTGTGGGCCCGTTATCACAACAGCAGAATTAAAACTTTAGTTATGAGGAAATCTTCTTGAACTCCAGTGTTAAAAGTTGGAATGGAATAAACTTCTGATAGTTGAAGTAGGGTTCTTAATCGGTTTTAATTCGATTATGTATATAAGTTGATGTACACGTAATTTCATTGCGAATATGCATGAATCAGTGGGACAGTCTTAAGACCATACCTTTCCAACTTTGGTGGGTGGAAAATTCTTCCAAGTAATGGTTTATTCAGAGGTAGAGAAAACATTTGATCCCGTTCTCCCATAGCGGTTTCTGAAGTACTAGGCTGTGTTCCTTCCATGTTGCCAGTTGCCAGGCGGAGCTGCAAAACAATAAAAGCGTTCGAGCACTTGAATTAGATACACATCCTATTGTTTTTGAAAAATTTTCTGCTTATTGCCTGTATGTTTCGAGAAACACAGCAATGCAAAATTGCCAAACAAGTTCTCTTATGACTTTGGTCTTGATACTTGCTAGCTGCGAAATGGATTTATTCTCTATGTTTTGTTGACTTGTTGCTAATAACTCCTGACACCGTCGAACCAAATGTCGCATACATTGTCAATCAGTTTGTTTCGAGGTTCTACGAAATATTTTCCCATGTATCGACATTGACAGGCCTTCGAACAAAGTCAGTACTTTCAGGCTAGCTCTCGAATGGCTTCGTTTTGTTTACTAGCTCCGGAACAATCGCTGTTGAGCGGAAGTTGTTCTTTTGTCCGGGACCTAATTTTAACTTTCGGGACAACTTCCTGGTGTACAAGGGATCGACTGGCATACATCTTGAAGCTTCATTTGGAGGCCAAGAACTTTTTGTAACTTTTGTGTGGGTGCCCACAATAGTTATAAATTTTCGGCGGTGCCACCTTAGCTGTAGCAAGACCAATTAGAGGAATGCTAATCGAAATCAACAATCCGTAATTCTTGACGCTTGGTGAAATTTGCCGAATTTCTACTACGTACTCATGCAAACTCCGTAACCTTGAACGCCATTAGAATTTGGGCTATGAATTGCACGTTGCCAGTTTCAGAACCAACCCACAGCTCTCTTCTCCAAACAGGAGGTTTTATGACCATGCAATTCATGAGGCAATAATTCTTTTGAAGCCTGTGAGCTCATTCTAGCCTAATCTTGCATTACCATTAAGGATTTAACCGGCTCGGTCGAGCTAACAAGCTTTTCCATCGCCCAGAGACCACCAAGCTTAAGATTTGTGTGGTGTGCCCAATTTCTCATCATCCTTCCCCTTGTTTCGCGTATATTTCAGCCTTTCTTTTTCCTCAGAAGAAGATGAAATATCTTTGCAAATTTTTACTCTCCAACTTTTAGTCAGCCTTTGAGAAAATATGGACTCTAACGAACAAGAGAGATGTACAGAGTAAGCCGTCGTTCTCTGCTTTACGTAGCCGAGGAAAGTAGTGCCGGAAGTGCTTAACCTTGTACGTTATTCCATCTCAAAAACTTTTATCCGATATGCTTTTGCACTAACCAACAAGAACAGCACACACTCTCTTTTAAAAGCTCTGTGAAACAGCCGCTGTACTGTCATCGCTCATTGTGTCTGACCGACTAACCGGCTAAACTGACGACCACAAAGCTGTACACTGAAACGTGAAGAAAGCTTGTAGAGAGACCTCAATTTTAGTCGGGATGGCTCCAGCGTTCAACGAGACGTAACGGCGGCAGAAATACTACGAGTATATGTGTTCCAGTTGAATTTAAGCAACCAGCAAATATCAACTACAAAGGGCGGCCGTACCCGCTAATGCAACAAGAAAAATGAAGCCAACCGCTCAAGATTTATGTAACCGCCATAAAACTTTTGCAAAATGTCGTCACCAGCGCTTGCCCCAACTTTTCTCCTCTATCGCTGCCCATATGCAGAACACAAGTACGCAAGTTTTCCTTTCTTTCTCCTTTTGAGGTACCCAAGAAACCCGCACCAATTAACAAGTTTCTGTGATTCGGTAAATCCGCTTAGTTTCGGACGTGCATATTCGGAAACTATTTCAAAACGTTTCGCAGCGTTATTTGATGCAACATTGCGAAACTGAAGGCCAGTTTCTGCAATTCCTTGGCGCTGGTGCTTCCAATAGCACTTCTTGACTATTTCTGTGGCCTTGATTCCGTCATTTTCGTGTGAAGATTATCTTAATCATCAAAGTTGTCTTGGTCTTGATTCTTAATTTTGCCGAAAATGTTTCTTTTCAACATCAACGCGGACGAATTCACTTTTCCTGCCTCGCACCTTCCAAACCCCCCTCCCAAAGGCAAGCGGTAAACGGCTAAGTGAAGACAAAATTAAGTTATTCCGTCGTAACAGTTTCTGGTGGGAAATCGTCTTTGAACTTTGTTTGCAGAGGAAATAATTCATGCACGTTTTGATCGTACTTGCAGCCAGGTGCTGTGCATAAGCTGCGTCTTTGATCTCGTTACTTTCTTCCCTAAAGCCAAGACTGCATTGTAACAACAACATTATACTACAACACCACCAACAACTTTCTCTTTCCTCACTACCATCATTTCAAGCTGACGTTTTATTTGAAAAAGTTCCTCTGGGAATTCAAGATCGACATTACGTTTTTCGCTGTGATAGTTTTAGCTCGCTCGCCTGCTTTCTTAACAGTCAACTAATTTTGCTCCTTTAACCGTAGCGCGTCTCACGGGGATTCCGGCATGAGGCCGAAAATAGTAGATGCAGAATGTTTATAACGAAAGATTTATGGTCGTGTAATTTTGCTATCTCTCCATGTCAAGAACAGGAGTAGCTGGAACTGTGTTCCGCCGATTTGTATAAACAAGGAGGACTGCACAATATATAATTTATAACCTCTTGTAGCCCAGCCTCTGGGAAAAAATCTTACCCTTTGCCAAAAACTTCCAAATATATTGCACAAATACAAACACACACTCTTTTAATGAGTATTAAATTTATCGTAATTCCACAGAATCACCAGATCTCGACCACTCCGACACTATGACAGAAGCAGCTTTTAAGCTTCCTTTCCTATTTACTGAAACCTTCGTAACAATTAATTCTTTAGTTAGCCAGATTGCTTTCACCAGTACAAACCGCAGAAACTTGATAAGAAGATTTTTGAATGTGATATTTTATATATCTTTTGGTTCGGTAACACAATGTTTCACAAGCCAACGGAAACCGCACGTCCCACTTTCTCGCAAGTCTGCCTACGACTGACTATACTTTCCACCACCGCGGACTCTTGTTGTAGGTTTTAGGAGCAGCTCTCCGAATTCGCCCGTCTTTTACTTTTAGCAACAGGTTTGCCTGGAAAAGTTGAGAGATTTTCTCCCGCATGTTTCTCGGCAGCCCGTCACAACAAGTTTTGCAGTGAAGTTACTGCTGCTGCTTCTTTCGTCCTTTCCCCAATTTTTTTCTTCTTTTTTTTAGTTTATTGTTTGCAAAAGCCCGGGCAACAACATTGGTTCCTTTTGGCAAATACACGCCAAAAGTGAAAATGTTTGGATTTTCTCGCTGTGAAAAATCACATACTGCGTCTAGGAGCGGTAGTCAAGCGAACACATAAAAGGCGAGTTGCTGTCGAGGAAATTTATTCAATAGAGAAAGAAAGTTGTGTACAGGAGGAATCAGATACAAGGACCGATCCCTGTCATCACGCTTTTAATGATAACATCTTGCTACAAAGGAGCTTCTAAAGTATACAGACATTTGGAAAGTAATGGATATCGAAATTCCAGCTTCAAAGTCTCTTTTTGGTTGTGTACAAATGTATAGAAGTAGAGAAGGAGACAGTGAGACAGGAGCAATCTTTCTGAATGTTTCGTCAAAAGAATCTAAGAAACACAAGTATAAAGTGAGCTTGTGGGGAAAAGTTGCGGAATTGTGTATATTCTATAAATCTGCAACTTTACATCTGCCGCGGACTTTTGTAACAAATTTGTGTGCTATTTGGTGCGGTAGACAGAAAAAATGTGCGTCTTGTTCAAATATATGTTTGTTTATCTTTTCTTTGGCCCGGAAGGGAAGGATACAATACTCCAAAAACTTAAATTGAGATATTTTTCTTTTCAATACTTCAGAATAGTCTTTTTGTATCCAGGTGTCTGTCTTCCTTCCTTGTCAGTCGACCCCAACGTCCGCTATGACTTACTCACTTGTCGACATTGTGCGATTAATCTCCAGCTTGATCCATGTACATGCACACCGGTTGGATTTTGTAATTTGTACATGTAATTTTATGTATTGTGTGTGCCACATACGTAACTTGGACTCCTCACAACTTCATATTAGACTTTATGGTCTAGTAAACTTGAAGTAGTAACAATTCTGCAACCTTCACTCACTTCCGCCGCCGACTTTTCTCCCATATGCGAAACCTCCATGCACTCGTCTGTGTATTCCCTCCATCAGTTTGAGATTTGCGTTCCAGTCAGCCCGAAACAACAGCATTTCAAAATTTCACATTCCCAGCCTTACACGCTCAGGTCTATAATATGCATCCGGACGTCAGACAGACGTGGTTAGCCGAAATCGACAAACATTTGTAAGCGTCATGGCGGCCGACGCTTTTGTAGATCATCAAGTGAGATCCGCAAAAAGATTCAAAATTAACTTGCGCCAGTAACAGTATCCTGGTATCCGCACTCACGTACAAGAACAACATGTCTATTTATTCCGTGTACAACCAAAATACGAAACTTTGACGCCTAGGTAATTACTTTGGCGTGCGCTTTCCCCGTAGCAATTTATACAGAAGGACAGGAGCTCATCAATGCCGAACGCTGCGACTGAAAGCTGCTTGTGTTGGAGCAGATTTATGTAGTGGAAGGCCTTTAGATTAATAGTGTTGGACACTCGGGCGCGAGAAGAAGGCGCCGCGGTCATGCTGCTTAAATGATGTTATGGTAGTCCATTCCGAAGGCCTTGCGTTATTAACTCTCTCGCCGTTGTTTAGATTTCGCCCTCCTTCTGTAAACGATACTACGATGCGGGTATTGGATAGACCAAAGGAAAGGCGTTACCCGTAAGAGGATCTTGTGGCGATAATCTCATGGTATTCATTATCTCAGGGTTCACCACTTGCCATAGCCAATGTCCAAAGTATTGATCACATTCATGACGGCGGCGGAGGCAGTAGCAGAGAAACAACCTCGATTCCGGATTCTGTAAAGCTCATTGTGGTGGTAGTGGATATATGTGTGTGGCTAATGTAATTTTCGATGAACCTTGGTCCATTACTTTGTGCAACTTTTTCTGGAAGGTATCCTGTTGATTCACCTTGAATCCAGGCCATGACCAACGTCAAATGCTCTTTCCCTCCTTGCCAATTTGTTCTGCTATTCATCCTCAAGTCTCTGCTTTATTTCCATTTTGTGGAGCTCGCAGTATCATCCACATCAATAATGTCTCCTAGTAATTCGCTTCCATTTAACCTAGTCGCGTCCGCCTCCTTTCGCCAAATTGGAAACGTATATACACAGGTTTCGCCTACGCTTTTTCTTCATCAGTCCTTTGGTTGTATGGCTGAATGAATGGCCTTTTTATGCTGTCTCCCGTCTACCGTAGCTTGAATTTGGTCCCTGAAATCAATTCACCCTTTCCAAATCCGCCCATGCACCAGACAACATTATCTGACGAACGTGTAGGATTTTCAGTGAGGTCCTGATTGATACAAGTAAAGAACTTGGAGGCAGCAGGGACATTTTCACATGAGCAGAAGACGCAAACTGAAAACACATGGACTCCAGACAAAATTTATATGCATGGACCGCTCCGGCCGTTTGAGGTAGATTTGGTAAAAACCATTAATCTTGCTTACGGGGCCAAAACGTGGTTGACGGCCTCTCAGACCCATCATCAATTAACCAAGAATTTCATCAAGGTAGTCGTGGCTGGAAGCCGAGCTAAAAAACGTTACTCGTGATTGAATTCCATCATCAACCTACAATTTGAAACACGTGGACCATTTTGTAAATTTTTTATCTAATGGCTTCCAGGGACTCGCTTCAAGATAATAACGACTATACTCAATAATTTTTACTACTAAAACGGTTCCTTCATCATAAAATATTCATGGGGGAATTCCCAAAGACGTCGTCTGATTCTAGCTTCAGTAGGCCTTTGGAAACTTCCTGAAAAGAACCTCTGAATTCAAAAATGGATCGGCAAGAGTACTTGCAAAAGCTATGTACTTGTGGCCTTTCGTGCAAATCCCTTGAAAGACGTTACCTTGCATGGCTTCACATTGAAAGTGGTTTCTGACACCTAAATTGAAGTTGATATGATGAGCAAGAATAGTTACATTTGTAAACATTTAGGTTTCGTGTACCTGGAAATAGAGTTTTTCATTTCTATCCGCCCAAGGCATTCAGACTCGACCGTTTACCAGGACAATTCATATCCGTCCGATGGAATCAAGAAGGATGCCGACATATTTGCTTTTGCAAGAAGCAAGTCTTCTTCTTCCTCCATGCTTGAGCTAAAGTAAACAGTTGGGACATGAGTCGTGTTCAAGTACATTTATATATGGGGGCTCGGTTGTGCAACCACTTGTCCCATTACTTTATTCCATTTAACCACATCCATTACCCACCAGCTCTCCCAATGAACCATTAGTTGAGGACCCCGAGGAGAAGAGTGTTGTGGGCCTTTTTACTTGGCTCCGGCAGCCAGTTGCTGTGACCCACTGACTGACTCCAGTTTGTCCCACTTTGCCGACCTAGCAGATTTGATTTCAGCCTCCTTGGCAGTTATCAAAGTGCAATCTAATGCATGCTCCTCACATAAAATTTCATCTATGCTTATGAAACAGACTCTATTTTTACTACCACTTTTAGTTCCTTGTTGTCCCACAAAAGCTTATGTTCCCACAAAGCTTTTAACGTACAACATGGCGGCTTTAGCGAGATATCAGAGCTCCATCATTTCTAACACTACATTTATCCATCTTTGAGAACCTCAAAAGATTCTAGTTGGCAGCTTTCATCGTACATTTTGCTTCGCCCCCTCTTGTATTCCAACTTATCCATATGGCCTTCAATTTTCCGTTCGGCGAAACTCTTTCATTCTCTTCGACTCTATTTGCTAAGTCTTCTTTTGTTTTTCCACTTGCAGAAAAGCGTCTTTAACACACTGCGTGTAGGTAAAGGTTGAGGGCTTTCACCAACGCCGCCTTTGTTCAAGTACCGTCTTGTACGTGGTTCTGCGAAAATGTTTACCTTCTTGATTATCCAATACATACGCCTTTGCCGGATAACCAAGGGCGGAGTGTAGTGTGTATGTATCTGATAATCAACAGTATTGTTCTCTTTCATATTAATCAGAACTTTATGATGGGATCCATATTTTTGCTTGCAGTTTCTTGGTATTCTTGCAAAAATAAAATTATAGCAAAACTGCTATTGTGACTTTCTCGATCCGATTAATCGCCTCAGGCCAACAAGTTTTGTTCAACTGAAGCCCGACATCAAAATTCTCCAAATTTTATCTAGACCGCCTTTGACGTCAATCACTTTTGAGCCTACCCATTCTGTTTACATTGTTCAATCAGTGAAACTGCAAGGTGTATTTATTACTACGTCTGCAATATTAATATTTCCAGATCGATATCGCATGCATGACAGCCCCTCCTGACCTTTCAGGGAATCAAGCGTAGAAGCTAGTTTGCGTAAGGAACATTATGTAAATATCACTTCTAAGAGAAACACTTTGTAATTTATTTCAAGATTATTATAACACAACATTCAGCAATTACAATAAATTAACAGCTATTAGCAGCACACGGTAAAGTTTGCAGATGCAGCGTTTTGTGTCGCTCGGTAAACATCTGTAGTAATATGCACACACATGACCTTTATCAAGTAAGAGACGCACACAGTTGGTTGAAATATATACTAAACATGGAGAAGAACCGGAACCTTGTGTCCATGGAGAAAGTTGATCAAACTTGCCGCCGACGCCGCCGACGCTTTATCCTGAGGAAGTAGCAACTGGGTCGTACTTCCTCTTTAGGGTGAATCCTTCATCATCAGGCTCTGCACGGCACCTCATGATCGTCAAAACAATTAGGATCAGCTGTAACAAATATGAAAACGTTATAAAATTCCCATAAGATAACCATACAAGATTGCAGCTACCAACTTCTAGCTGCCGTGTCCTCAGGCTATTCGATCCACGCACAATTTATTAACGTGCGGAATATTTTGTGCCAAAAACAACAAGGGCTTTATACATGCTATGTACAGCAGCGAGCTCTTATTATTTGCTTTCCAAGAGAAATTCCCTTTGAGGCCCAACCTTAATGTCTCTCAGAATACATAGAAATGCAGTATCAATGCTATCCCTTAGGGCCCAATTATTGCGACATTTGACGTCGCCTCAAATAGGGCAGACAAACGAGGATTTTTAAGCTCTGAGGAAATGTTGCGGGTTAAATATAAAAAAAAGTCTCAAGTTTCCATGAATATCAAGCAAAAACTTTCTGTGGGAGAGACGTAGCATCAACTGTCCAAATTTTTACGATTTTTTTTGCAATAAATCTTACTTGAAGGAACCCGACAAAAAGCGCAATTCCAGCGATCCAGCCAGCTCGAAGTTCAATAAAGTCTGTAAACTTCCTGACGCATCCTTCTTGGTAGACATTTCCGGTGACGGCATCACGACAGTGGTCAGCAATTGGAAGTCGGGCGTTATCAAAGTCTTGATAGTTTCTCGATCCACAGCATCCAACCTGCAATTCATACAACTTGTGTTAGAACAATGTCGCAAAAAGGAATTTGGGCCTCGACGTATATATTTACACACATGTGGTAAAAAGCACTTCTCTCGGAGCCAATCACCCCCATAGACCACCGCCACCGAACGCCACAATCGCATTACGAGATACCGGAAAAAGTGTTTCGCTGCTGCGACTTGAGTTAGTCGAGTATATAATATTATAGGTACTGGACGATAGGGAGCAATCACATTACGACTTGATTCTCAACACCTTTTCTCCCGAGTAAACATATACATGGACGGACACACAGAGAACCGTTCCTGCTTATTGCACTTGACCATTTTTCTTTGAAGCACATGGCACTTTTATGACAAGGACATGTTTCTCCGATTCCGTCCCCGCAGTTACTTATAAGCGGAATACGTGTTCGTGGGTACAAAACGTGACGTGACAGAGAGACGGCATGAGGACAGGAAAAGCAGTAAATGTCAGATTATTTACAGCTATCGTTATGGACGAACGATGCTCGTTCTAATATATTTGTCGTTAACACCATAGACTCCGTCGTAGGCGAGTGCACAAAAACAACAGAAAATCTGCTGCCACCGCCACCATTATCGTGCAACGGAAGAACATGGACAGTGAGTGAAAGCTAGTGGAGAGAATCAGTGTAGAAGCATTGGACGCAACTCTATTTTGATTGATATTCTGGGGACAAAAGACGGCCCAAGCCGCGTGGAAGTCAAGCGAAAGCTGTTTTGACAATTTTGCAAATGTCCCATGTAAACTGGCGGCGAGAAGACAGCTTTATTTGCAGACAGGAAGGAAGGTGGAGCAGTAGCATGTAGTATGAACGTAAAAGGGGAAAAATTACTTTTTCTTGAATGGCTTGAAGGGCAAGGTTAGCTCTATCGTTGTAGTTGGAATCAAGAATTAGTTTGTACATCCTTCGCTCGAGCCAGGGATCCAGTTTGGAATACTCTGTTCCATTCAGCAAAAGGTATATTCCTCCAGCCAACTCCAAAATGAACGCCACCAGAATAAAGACTGCCGACTGTGTGTTACAAAACAAATTTTTGAAATCATTAGTTTCCCTTGACATACTGTAAACACCGCACGGGGCTACCCCTTTCCTTGATTACCGCCCGTTTATTATTCCCATCCTCATCCATTATCTCCTTTCTTCTTCTCATACAATTTCTGTTTCTTGTCTCATAGTCCTAGTGAAACCAGTTTCTACTTATATTACGTCTCCTTTCACTTGTCATTCATTTCTTCTTCCTCCTCCTCACCTTCATTTATAGTCGGGGAAATGGAGCATGAACTCGACTCAATTTCTTGTCCTTCTTCTCCGCAACTACTAACTATATATACTTTGTTTCCGGCCCTACACTTGTTAGACTTTTCTCTTCATTCAACTTGTCTTCAACTTTCTCCATTATTCCTCTCGAAACCGCGACTACTTGAAAACTATGGGCAGCTTCTTACTTGGCAGACGGGTCTTGTTAAAATACAACTTGCTAATTGTAGCCAGCAACCCAGCCATGCATAACGTCACTCACAATCCTCAAGTGTGTATGCATTCTTTCCCACAAAGTATTCGTAATTATACCTTTATGTATGCCTCTGCATTATTTAACTGCTACATAGTCAAAAGTTTTCCATGTATATACACTAATGATGCAAAGTGGAAAAGCATTACCGCAAGTAAAATTATACTTTACAACGTGTACTAACAACCTCCTTATTTGTATCGTCTTGTGCGTTATAAAAAGCCCTTAATGTCATTATTTTCTATTTGCAGTCTTCCCGTTGTCTAGCTTACGTTCTGTATAGCGCTGTTCCAGCCAACTCTTTTAGTGCTACATACATGTGCCAGGCTTCACGCTTTGAACTACAAAATTCACTTGGATAAACGTTGACCTACATTTATCGAGAGCTGCTTTAAAAGGGGGAGGGAGCAAGATTAGTGTTGCTATTCCCTTTTTGAGGTGACATCCAACATAATTCGCTTATGCAAAAAGGCGGGTGACGAATTTATCAATGTTTTCCACATTACTGAAACAACTTTTCCTTGATGACAGTGTGGCAGTTGGAGAAAATGAAAAAAAGTATGACTTGCCATACGCAATGCTTACACCGACAGGACAGACAGATATCGGGTAGAATTCTTCGAAACTCATATCCGACCAAAGCTGAAACTGCCTCAAGGAAAGGTGCTGATGCTGGAAATGAAATTTCAATTTGCCCAACAAGAAAATCAGAGTTGAGGGCTCGCCGACTCTGCACGTCGGCGTATAATACAAATTTTATGGGCTTCTTGTATTCACGTACATGTGGACTTGACGGGAAAATGCAAACAGTAGGAAGGATGAATGCAAGCGGAAATTGGATAAGTCCTGCTACATGCATTGGCATACGAGGCCTGATCCCGGCCAGTACCCACCTGAAGGCAATTTTGCGATTGGATAAGGAAAGCGATTCACTCTCTCGCCCTTTTTCATCATCCTTGGAAGAAGCTCAGCAGAAGCGTTCACTATTACGCTTTTGAATGAGATAAAAGGAGGACATATAAAATATATATTTTTCACATCTCGTCACAAGGTTTTGGCCTCATGACAGGTGTGTGTCTGTGAAGGTGGTCTATGTTGAAAAAATGGCAAACCTTGGCAGGAGAGAACGCAATTTTACCAGCAACAAATCAGACAGGGGGACACCGTAACGCAATAACTTACTCTCCAGTAGAGAAAAATGACAAACGCGTCTGACACAGCGTTCCGTCGGTTCAAAATCAGATAGAAGTCTTCTGCCAGACGATCTTGATCCATCGACGGTCGAATGCAATTTGCAAGCAAAATCACCGCTCCAAACATCACCAATAGGAAACCCAATGATGTCAAACTCATGTTCTGTCAAAAATTAGTTCAATCGTCGTAAGCCAATCTGAGTTTCCATATTATTTCTTCTAAATGCCTTATTGGATCAACTTTCTCCTTAATTCGTATTCTGATTTTTGTTTTTCCTTTTAGATGTTCTATAACTGAGGTCTCCCCGATCCTTCTATTCCCTTTTTCAGCATCAGTGGATTTCACCAAATAATCATCAACTGCATCAACCATATATATAATTACCTTAATTCAGTTGAAATATTTCTTCTTTCCTTCTGGCTCTACCTTTTCACCTACATACTTACTTAGGAGACGAAAGCCCATCTCTCTTCAGACAGCAGCTCAAGCTCTGTCGTTGCAAACTTTTTATGTCTGTTGAACAACTTTGATTTTTTATATTTTCTCTAGCCTGCCTGTAACTGAATCAGTCGAGCAAAATTGTTACTTGTGGCCAGTGTTCTTTTTCCTTTCGAACTTTCTCACAAATAGGCTCTGTATATACTGCATTTGACTTTATCAATATATTGTGCGATACCAAAACTTATACATTTGACTGGCTGACTGCCAGCGATTCTCTCAATAGAGCTTCGTAATTCAAAATCACTGTGAATAGACCCACTTGGGGACTAATAGAATCTCCAAAGGAAAGCTTACATATTATTTGGTCCAAATCCACTGGATTCGTTGTCCTCATAAAATTTAATATATTTCTTCCTCCTGAATTTCTATCAGCTGCTATGTACAATCCCCACCCCACTCGAATAGAATAATAAAAATATTGCACAATATGGGCCACATCTGAACCTTTTTCCGTTAAAAACCTTCTGAATATATCTAAAAAGAAATTTTAATTTCGTGCGCACATCATGCTTATATTGTAGCCCAGAGCAGCATTTGAGCTAAATATTAATGGACACTGTTATGAATCACGTTTATTACCCTGCTTCCATTTTTCATGAAATATTTGCCATGATTTCCGTCTCCTGGAAATATTGCCCTAATCCCAACAAAACTTGCTTCCTTGCTTTAAAACGACCAATTATGTCACAATATAGTCTCCTGCCTACCACAGTTTCTGTAATTCATAGCTAGAATATGATTTTCATCAGCGAATTTCGTTGAGAGAGGATACCGACTGTTTCACACAAAAGTTGATTTTCGCTGTAAATTCACAACAGTGGGGAGCGCAGCATGAAAAGGTAAATTCAATAACGCACAAGCAATAAAAGCTTTTTGATTCCTTTCAATCCGAACAAAGGTAGCTAATTGTAAGGCTATAACACAATTTCCACACTTGTATTGTGTATTTCTGTTGCCATGTTTTTCTCCGACATTTCTCTCGTCTGCAGGTGAGTCGTTGGGAATGACTTGGTTGTTAGATGACGCCACATACGACCTTATCTACGTAGGTTGATGTCATAATTACACACTGGCTGATAAAACATGACAACGTTTGGATTACTCACAGAGCAAGATAGTTTTGAAAGTATCCAGATAAAACAGATGCTTCATCCCAATAAACCTAATGGACAAGTTTCTCCGAGCGGCCTAAAACTTATATTTCAGGGTTCTAATCCCCACCCATACTGTCTATGTTAACGAGACCAAATTTGAAAGTTCCTCATGAACCTTCATTGCTCTGTATAAAACTGAAAGCTATGGAGAAATGAACGAGTTCAGAATAGAGCCTGCGGTATTCAAAGTCATGAAAGGAATTGCCGTCCTTGCGTCAAAATTGGCAAATATAATATTACTCTTCTTACCGTAGCTAGGAGGCAGCGGTTTCCATTGATGGCACCCATGCATCCGCAAATGGAAATGATCATTATTAGCAATCCAGCAGCCATAAGGATGTACAAGCCATTCCAATATTGATACATTTCCAGCTCAATCACCCATTGCCGAACGTCATCTTCGGCTCTCATCCATATTGCGAGGCAGAATATCACTGCGCCCAGAAGCTGCAAAAAGGCAAATTCCCAAATCATAAACTCCGTTTTTTTTGGGAAAATGTTGTCTGAATATACATGTAACTTATGCTCACTTACCCCACAGATGACGTTGAGTATCACAACACAAAACGCAACACAGGCATCCGGCAAAATCCTTGATTCTGCCATTCTTATTCTGTGAGAAACGTACACTCGTATGCACAACAATCGATTTTTTGTAAAATTCAACACAGATTTCCAACACCACTAAAATGACACCAAATGGACACGTTCGACACACGCACAAAGAGCGCTTTTGACAAAATGAGGCCGTGTGGGAATCAAGGTGTCACTATTGCACAGTAAATATTAGACAACGAAATGGCAAGATGGAAGCGCTTCAACTGATTTACGCAGGGATCAATTGTGTCTTTCTATAACGATCACCTCAGACCGAGTTGGCAAATTATCTCTGGTGGGCTTGCCAATTGAGGCATATATTGGAAATGAGGACGTTTCATATTTCTTATCATATCTTTTGGATAAATATACTTTACGATTGTGGTGGTTTCCTCTACATTCTTTATGCGATTATTCCACATCATGAGTAATTTTGTCGTAAACTCTCTTGCTCATTGTTTAGGGTTTAGATATAGCGATAGCCTTCACAGTGCATTTTCTACAACAGACTCAAAGGAAGGTGTTTCGTAAACTCCGGACAGCAGAACGGCTCATTAATGGTCCCTCACGTTCTAATCTCTACCGCAAACAAACATAGTCATCATTTCGTTTAATCACATGCCCTTATCATGGACGCTTGCTCATTTCCGATAATGTCTTTTGGCAATGATGGAAGGAAGGATGTAAGGTGAGTAAGCTTACGCGTTTGCCAACAAACGCCTTCGGAGGTTTCCCAAAAACTCCCTTCGTAGTAAATGCAACTAGCTATTTTTTGTTTGAGCATTTGTCGGAATTTTAATACATATGTGTCATATTTGAAGCGGAAATGCATCACCTTTTTTCTGCAGATCAGACATACCCAAACAAGCAAAAGCAAACTGTACGTCCACATCAATCATACACTGTTTAATTCGATTCCACAAATTTCTACAACTTGCCCAATAACATTAAATTGGCTCCAACATCATATTTTACAACTGGCATTGCATCGTCAACAGCGGTTAATGCTGAAGATTCAATTAAAACAAAATTCCTCACCGTCTTCTGTTTATGTCATTTTAATTCTAGAGGCGGCTTCTACGTTTGTCCCAGATTTATGCAAGAATCCAATTATTAGATAATGTTTTCTAGAAATTTGCATTCTGCGAATTTCAATACAAATCCACCACTACGACCAGCTTGTATATTCGCGAACAAAAGTTGGCAAGCTATTTCTTCTTCTTCTCCATTTCTTTGGCCTTGGAAATGACAGTGTCGCTGGAACAAGGCCTTGTTCATAAAACTCCTTTGCTGTTGAATTGGCGGCTGGAATAAGTTGCTTTAACTTCATTTCCGGGCACGTCAAATCCACTGTAGTCACTTTTGGTACTCCAAATCATGTTATATCATTAAGTTGGAACCATGCAGCCGAAAAAGCCTCCCACCAAAAGTAAATTCCTCCTTCGGTGCAATCATTTCCAGTGGGTTTTGTTGTTTCTAAACATTGCCATTATCGTAAGTGCTTTTCAAGTGATTTTATTATTGTCCTACTCCTGCATGCTGGGGGTCCAGCACTATTTCATATTTCACAGTCATTAACCATCCATCGACACTTGCCGTTTTTGCTTTCAGACAATTGGAACATGTGACCTCGGCCTGTCGTTTGCCTCGCGGCCTATTCTGAGGTTAATAAATGTTAAGCATTATCAGGAGGTGCGTAGTTGAATTGTTCCGGTCAAAATTCTAGATGCGAGTAAAAGGGTACTAACTCATTTTTCTGATTTTGGAAAATTTGTAGACCCGCATCGTTCTGGACTTGATGGTTGCCTCTGGTTTCATTCAGATTATAATCGCGTCTTTAGACATTCTAACAACATGTTCGAGGCGTACCCGGTACCTGTACTTAGTAAGTGACTTACCTCAGTCGTTGGGTGACGCCAAAGTTTCTATCCTGTCAGCTTGTAATTTTTGTTTATTGTCCAGAGTATAACAGCTTCGATATTAGCGGTGCTTCTGGAATTAGCTGCGTTGATAGCTGCCCTTTACGTCCTAGGAGAAGGTACTGTCGTTCTAGCTGAAGATTTACTGCAGCCTTGGTTTTTATGGGAATGTGTACCCCATGGAACCTGCGAAAATGGACTACTTTACTACATCAACATGTTTATGATGCCTCAAGTAGGATTAACTGCCCTCGCCATAGTTTTACATGTAAGAGCCATAAGTTTGCCATCTTACTAAACCGTGTATCTTTGTCAAGTTTTAAAGACTTTTCTGTATTTTGCAGGGCCTGAGCATTTTGTATCTCATGAAGCTATTTCGCGCCAAAAAGTTCCATCTTAGTGAACTTTGGAGATCAAAAGAACGGACTTCTGCAGCAAATCAAGCCGAATTAAGCAAGCAGGACGGAAATGGAGAGATTACACATCCCGGATTCGCTCAAGCGTTTTCCTCCGATAACAACAATCCCAGTGTAGGCGATAAAGACTCTCAAGAAAGCGATTCAGATCATGCTGATGACGGCAACGACGAAATTGAGTTGTTAGAACGAAGACGGGGTTCCCAACCTGACTTAGTTAGTCGAACTCCTGTTTCCATCTTGAAGGACCGTGCCTGTAAGTGGCTTTGATAGCGTGAATGAAGTTGGCTTGTGATCTTTTTGGATTAACCGAATTTCGAATTTCATCAGGTGATTCCGTCGTTTCCCGTCGAACCAACGGAAGCGCAAACGCAAGGAAGCAGGCTCAGGTAAAAAAATATAATTTTACAGTTTCTGTTTATTGTAGTAATGACCGGTCAACGTTACATTATTGTCGTGGCTTTGGTCATTTGTACGACTCTCTCGATAGCTTTCGATAAGCTAGTTTCTACGCCATAAAACACACAGGAGCTCAAGCACACATTCTGTACAAGTTCTAAATCTTTAGCATTCACACAGAGCACATATTAAAAAACGCTTTAGAACTTAGCATAGCCAGTAGATCTATAACTTGATATTACTATCTTGAGTACATCTTCTAGGCATTAATCGCTTACGTATCTATTGTCGTCGATGGTAATTGGCAAACTTTCTTGTTTCTTGCAGTCGCTAACGTTCAGCACAAATGTGGAGATTCATGTGATGAATTCGCCCAAGAGTCCCGAGGAATCCCGTTACAACTCCACGGCCTTTTGAAGCGACCGCAACCACGCATGAGTATCTTCCAGCTTCCAAATAAAATAATTAATCATACACTAATAGCTTACACAAGGATACGTCTATATACAGAATGACAAAACTGTCAAAAGTATAAGGCCACAATGAAGTACTCATGTATCAAATATAGAAAACAATATCGTTGTGATAGTAAAGCTGAAGGCACAGGTATAAGGTTGCGTAGCCAAAGCTTGAGTGTATAAACTGTTTTCTAATACGTAGTTATCGGAAATCTTAATTAATAAATGTTGATGGAGTGGTAAAAACAACGGAAATGATGCGATATGTATTTACAGCGTTTGGACAGAGGAAGGGAAGGATGCATTCAGGATTAAATTGCTAATCTATTACAGAAAACTTAACCGACGAAAGCTTGGAAGGGGAATGGACCCTGTTGAAAAAAGTTGGGTATGGCAGCTGTAGGTTTTACAGGAACAGTTGTTGTTACGTAAGTGGTCATTTTTGTTGGTACCACTCGCGTTGAATACAACACGGTTGAAGTTGGCTTGGCCCCGAAGAGGATTCGCAAAGTCTTGGACTCTACGATTGTTGTCAAAGTATCGATGACGATGGGAGATGACGTCACTGCGAATTGAGGTTGAGATGACGGCATAGGAAGTGGGGGCGGGAAGAAGCTGTTGGGCGATGGTTGTTGGTGTTGGTTGAAGTACCGGAGGAACGCCAATTGTTCAGGGCTTAAATTAGCCAATTCCTTTGGTAATTCTGGAGTGGAAGCAGCGCCTTCAGCCTTGGACGCCTTGACAGCAGCTGCGCTCTTGGCCTTCGCTATGCTGGCCTTCAGAATCTTTTCTTCCATCGAGCTTGGGTCAAAGTCTGATCCCAATTTGGCCAACTCCTGTAATTCATCATTTACCTTCATTAAGAAACATGTCCATCGGATTGCTATCTCTAATTTTATAGTACTTATCGTACATCTGGAGGAGCAAGAATGTGTTCAAAGCTGGCGTCATTTTCTTCAGTTTCGCTGGCTAGCAAATGCTCGCGGTTTTCGGATCCTGCTTCCTACATAATTAAAAGTTTTTTAAGTACTTGTGCAGTACCATTCGCTAAGAGTTTAACAACAATTTCTTTGTACTTACTTGAAGAGCGGTGTTAAATTCAGTGAGAGACTTGGTTGGGACAAATTGGAAGAGTTCTACTGGAGGAACAGTCTTGTGAGCGGTGACGAGTCTGGTGACAAAGTAGGATTGGGTGAGAGTGTACAATGTTGTGACACCGTCGTAGAGGACGGGCAAAATGCTAGTCTTGAGCATGAGCTAGAATAAACAAACATCAATTATGTGGTAGGCATTACATAATGGACAATAATCGATGGTACAAAATCTTTTAATGGCCGAGGATTTACTTGAGTGGTGCTGAAGGATTGGGTGACGGTTTCTAGCGGAGGCGTCATTTGGTCTCCGCTAAGAACAATCACTGGAAGAGTGGCAACATCGCTGGAACCTTCAAGGATTTTCTCATACGGAGGTCTGGTGGCAAGAATATTTTCCAGCGTCGCCTCCGCAACGGAAGCCAATGTTGGTTGAATGTTTTCTTTGGTGAAAGTTTTTGTCAGTGTAATATAGCGGGTATTTTTAACGTTGCCTGCTTGGAATACGTAAGGCGATCTGATGGTCGCTATTTCTAGATATTTATCCAGGCCTTCAAAATCCGTTGGCGTCATAGTGGAGACGCGAACAGTTTGTGGAACAAGTTCCGGCTCAATGTCTCCCGCCAATTCGTTCGATTCCGTTCTAGTTTCTTCAAGTTGCTGAATGTCGCCAGTTTCCCCGAGGCTTTGGTAATATACGGGACCATTGGCTTGCTGCAATGGAGCTACGGCAGCTTGCTGAATATTCCCACTTGCTTGGGTGCTCAATTCTTCTTCTTCCTTGGTTTTGATGATGTTTACTTTAGGCTTTGGAGATGGCTTAAAGCGCCAACGTCCAGTTGGACGGTTCAACTTGAATCTGTAAATCGAAGTCGAGCTGGTCGGCTCAATGTATTTGGAGACTGCGGAGTGACCAAAGGCTCGGCCAGACTTGTGGCTTTGCTCGACTGGTTTCTCAAATTGATTCTTGCTGAATCTTCGGGCGCTAGTGCTGGCAGCGAATCTGCGTCCTCCGGCTGGAGTTGCTGCAATGGTCTTGCTGTATACGCTTGGAGCGACTTCGGGCTCTACTTCCTTCTTGGATCCACCGCGGCCTCTGCTGCGGAAACGAGTGTTGGAACGGCTACTGCTTTCAGTCGTAGCTTCAGCAAGTACTTCGTTCAGTTCAGTAGATCCGGATGCTCCGCTAGAATATTTAAATAGAACATCAAATTATCTCGTCTTTTATCATGGCCAAAAACCAAAAATCTACTGCAGTCAAGTCAAGTGAGGCTACTACGGTACGACTACAACAAAAAGCAGCATTCAGCAACACTTTCGTTCACTCTCAAACGCATCAGACTTTGGGTTATCGAATCACGCCATTGTTAGATAAATCGAAAGCTTAGCTCTGTCGTTGTCAAAAGCTGGCGTCCACTGTCATTGAATTCATTGCAGCGCCATCTAAAGATGGCTGAGTGAAATACTCGGTCTCTCTCCTGGAGATTGCTTACACATATTAGCCTCTCGTTTGGACTAATAGTATTTATGCATTGAATATTGAACCTTAATATAATTTGGCTTGTGATTTTTGTTATCTCAATCATTCACGTGCTTACGGTGCATACCGATTAGTAAATCTGTTGTTGTTGAACCTGTTGCTTTTGCCAGTGCTTGGCCTGAACGGTTTCCTAGAGTTGGATGGGGTGGCAGTAACGATGAAATCGAAGGATTTTGCTGGAGAAACATCGACAGCAAATTGAGGTTGCCTGCTGTAAGCGTTGTTGTTTGGAACTGGAGAAACGTAAAGTTCAGCCTTGTCGTCCTTCTTTTGGGGCAACACATACAATGTTTGTTCTTCAGTGGCAGTTGGAGTTGGTTCAATGTGGACGGAAGTAGATGGTTCGATAAAATCGTCGCTGTCGTTGTCCACCTGTTCTTCAGCTGTAAAAATCATTGAAGAACATGTGTATTATATTAATGTTGATCATTAATTGAACCTATTAATGTTGAGCATGATTCTCACGACTCTTCAACTTTGAAAACATGAAAATTTAGGTGACGTACTATATCTGTCTTCATCAGTGAAGTCATCGCTTCCACTGCTGCTGGAAACCGATTGGGAGGTATGGACTTCTGGGCTACTTTGTTCTGACGTGGCTTCGGTCGATGGTTCGGGCTTGGGCGTTGTTGTGGTTGTAGTTACTTTTTCAGCTAGAACAACGTGTTGCAGGGGCTTAGCGAGTTTTGGCTTGAGAGCAGAAATTGCTGGTGGAAGGCTTGGGGCTTGCGAAGCAGCAATAACTGGCAAAACGGAAGAAGTTGATTCCAGAATGCGAGCGTACTGTTTTCCGATATAAGTTCCGATGATTTTGGTTTCGATGACAGTAGTAATTCCATCGTTAACCCTGGTATCGTAAATTTGATCGACGATTCCGGTAGGTTGTTCCAAAGCTGGCTCAGCAGTGACTGCCTTTGGTGGCTCGGCAGATGGCGCTGCAGCCTTTGAGAATTTTAACGTGAAGCCTTTGGATGGAACGGATGCCTTGACGACAACAGGTTTTTCCTGTGCAGGAAGGAAGTGCATTAGCGTCATAAAATTATTTGCGGCTTCCCTCACTATCAGTTCATGTTATGTCATGTAGGTAGACGAGGAGACGCGGTTTTCTCGAATTTTGTTGTCTCTAGCAGAGACACCCAGCGATCACGTACAAACAAACAGAAACTTTCATTTCCTTGAGTATTGTCTAATTGATTTTCCTGTTAATTAACGTGCTTGTAGAAACGTTTTCCTGTCAGCGTTAAGTTTATTAAAGCCTATTGTTCTAGTTCAAGAAAACCAAATGCCTTCAGAATGCTTTCCATTCTTTACTGGGTTCCTCCGCTATCTAAGAGTTAGCAGGTACAAAACTGTTCCCAGCATATTTGTCCTCGGATGGTGGCTCTGATAAAGAAGCTCCATTAATCCCCAAGGAAGTAACACCTGAGATTCCAATTATTTCATTGTTTGATAGAAGTGACAACTTGTGATTGAACCGGTCATGCGGAAATGATCTAAATTTGCCTTCAACCCAATTGGCATCCCACGCGACATAGCACTAAAAATGTAATAATTTTGAAGTTTACGACACATTTTGCGCTTGAGCCAGTAAAAACTTTCTTGAGAAACCTCAATCAATATCATCTGTGCAACTGACCACAAATTTATTTGAACATATTATAAAGAAGGCTGGCTTTTGGTCAACTTGTGCAATCGTCTTTGAAAACTTATAACTGGGTAACGGCAACAACATTCTCCGAAAGCTTGATTTGCTACACCAGATATTGCATCTGACATTTTGAAAGCTGCAGGCTATCAGTATCTCAAGAAGTTCGCTAATGCGCCAAGTGTCACAACCATAGCAGCCACCTACAGTATCAATCAGCTAAAGTGCCGATGTTATTGACCAGTTTGACAACAAACAGCGATAAAAGTTTTCAGACAAAGTTTACGATCAATTTGCTGTTCTATTGTCATGTTTTTTGACATGTAGTAGGACAGGTCAAGAGGAGGACCTGATTGTGTAAGACTGCATTCAGACATCAAAACCAATTTCTGTTCGTTATACAACTTTCAATTTCAGGTGAGGATGCGTTTGGAATTTTTTCAACATACCTGCACTTCCGGTGTGACAATGAATGGCTTCTCTTCAGCGACAACAGCTTTGGGGCTTTCGTCCTCCTTATTTTCTTGGCTCTGGCGCAAAAGAGTTTCCGATGCCAAGTCAACATATTCGAGGTTCAATGAAGTGGTCTCGATGGTTGCAGGAACAGCGGCAGAAGTAGCGAAAATTTGGGGCTCGTACTCAGAAGACTCAATCAATGGCGGATCTTCAGCTACAATTTCTTTGGCTTGACGACTGCTATCAGAAGCAGAGACGTCTTCCGAACTGGGTTCTGCAATTGAAGTTTTAGTAACAGGCTCCACTGGAGATGCAGCAATCACGCTGATTATGGCAAGATCCGCTAATAAGGAAAATTCAGCCAAAAGTATGCATTAGATTGGTTGGGTACTTAGGATTAGGATCCTCTGGCTGGTTTTTTATAAAGCTTACCCTTTTTGGTCTGAGGCGTGAAAACCATGACGGTATTGCCAATTGTCGTAGTAAAGTCCAAGAATCCATAAACTGTTTGCGTAACCCGATTAGGGTCATCTCCCTTCTCGGCAACTTGCAGCTGTACTGGCAATTTTGGTAAACTTGGTTTTGGTCTTGCAACCGGCGCTTTGTAGACTGGGCGTTGGTAAACTGGGCTTCCTGCTGGTTCAGCGGTGCCTTGACTCGCTAAAAATATGTGTGTAAATTAATGTTCTGATATTCTGCTTTCAAAAAATACTGTGACAGTGATAAGCTTGCATGGCGTGCAAAAGCTGATTGCTTTAGTTGCTCTTGCATGTGTTGTGCATGGTGTCAAAGGTGATTGTGTCTACGGTACCTATTTCTCTTGGCGCTATTGTCGGCGTTAGAGTAGAATTGTAAAGTGCGTTTGTAATTTTGTGCTAATCACCTTTCACCAAATAAGACGCATAATGGCTCACGGATTCGCCACATAATGTAATCAGTCAATCTTATTACGTGAGGCAATTTACAATTAATAAGATTAGAGAAGTTTACCCAAATCTAGGCATCATATTTCAACATTCTCGTGCACTTACACTAGCTATCACTGGTGACTGTTGAGTGGACATAATCCCGAATTTATAAAGCTTGCATTCTGATGTAGTCAATATAGTGAATGATTGCCATCTTAAAAGTGCTTTTTTGCTGCAACAATTGCTGTCTTTCTACGAAGTTGTCTTACTCTTCTACGTGAATCGGTGCTACGACAATCAAAATGTCATCAACGTGACCCAACAATAGAGACTAGCTTTTAAGCTTACAAAAGTGATTGGATGCTTGGCTTGAGTTGAATAAGTGCTGGTAAAGCTTGATATTGTGAATTTGTTGCCCTTATACAGCTACGGTTTGATGAAATTTTACGAACTCATTTTTTGTTTGGTTGAATATTGTATCAAGAGATCCATCAATTCGATTTCTCTAGCCCTCTCATCCGGTTCCTTCCGAAGCGCTCCACGCTTGTAGAGACGAAAACTGGTAACTCCAACTGCATTACCGAAATTTCGTTTGACATTATTCAAGTTTTTTACACTTCCCGATATTAGTTTGATATCTTTGCCCACGCCTGTCAGCACTAATTTTCGTTCAGGTTATTTGAAGTTATTGAGATTGACAGCCATAGAGTACAGTACACCGACCGAAACTCTGATTTGAGGCGCATTGGCCCCAAGGAAAAACATCCAAAGCTTAATTGCAATCGCGCTTCTTCACTACATCTTTGTTCTTCTAATCAGGAACAATACATTTCATAACACACCCTCCAGCTTGTTATCCACAAGGTCGTTAAGCTGTTACGAAATAAATTGAGGAGAGTCCCGAGATATCTTAAATGTGTCAAATTTGCCAATATCATAAACTCTGAATTATGTAATACTACTTTAACTGGCATTCAACCGATCCAAGAGCAGAATCGAGGGTGACGAGAGTCGTTATACCCGTCTGAACAATGCACAATTTGCTTTTTGATGTACAATATTTTGACAGACAAATATGCCGTTTTGCGCCCTATACTAATTAAACGCTGCTATTGTTCATGTTCCAACTGCAATTAAACAGGTTGCAATCTTCAATGCAATTTTGTGCATACAGCTTTCACCCCTTGTAGTCAAAGATTTATGCGCTTGGTACGGGTCTTCCGGCAGTCTCGTTAGTGTATTACTGTAGCTGTATTATCCACTTGAGTAACAGCAGGAAGTTATCAAGAACATCAAGCCATGTTTCGTTTGTCATACTCAATTAAAATCGATTCTTTACGATACTTATTAATACACACACCAGCCCAAGTATCACTCTCCACTTTTGACTCACAGTGAATTTCTTTCATTCAAGCGTTTCCACAAGAGGTAACCGGGTCAAATTGGTTTACTATCGGTTTTCTCGTTTTTGCTACGCGCTCTTGATATTCACAGCCCATTCAGCAGCTCTTGAATGTTGTTGGGAACTTTTAAACTATCAAAATTTTTTACCTCCCACTTTAATGCCCAACTTTTCAAAGATAGAATTGCTTGCATATATAACTATAAATGCATCACATAAAAGACGAATCTCAGTCGCTCATAACAGATCTAAAGAAATTAAAAGCATCATTAACATAAGAAAAAATCGAACATAGACAGAACTACGAACTTCCAAATACGGGGCCCTTGTAAAATTGAACTGAAATCCGTCCTCTCTCAACCATGACCAAATTGACGACTCGCAAAAGAAGAGGACAAAAGGCCACTTTCGCTATATCTCTCATACGACACTACACTTAATTTTGCCGACAATGCTCCATTACGATTAACAAACATTCGCCAACAAAGGAAAATTTCCTGCTCTATTTGCCTTGCATGAAGTCTTATATCGACCAACACAAAACATCTCATACGTTATGTAACTCTTAAACAAACTTTATCGACGTTTCAGATTGCTCAAATATTTCACTGTCGCCCATGCGACCACGCTGAGAAAATCTTTCTTTCCGCCGTAATATGCCCGAATAAATAAACGACAAACATAATGGGAAGCTCACGTCAACCGTAAAAAAGACTTGCAGCCTCAACTTCGTCTCAAGGGATATCCTTCCGGTTTAAAACAATTGATATCTCATCTCGTAATTATACGAGTATTATAATACAAAGCTATTGTTTAAAATGTGCGTCAATGAACTGTAACACGTGGCTGTACGCTGTACCTGGCTTTGGTTATTGAGTTGCAAACTGTAGTTTCTTGAGGAACTTTGAAGCAGTCCTCGTAATTAAATTCTACTAATTTTGAATGTTGATATTCTGTAGCGTAGACCGTTTGGGGAAAGAAACAGAAATCAAAGTATGCATGTAAATTCGACCTGGGACAAAATGAACAGCGTGGGGAAGAATTTCAAGCAATAATCTAGAACTATCATCCCTTCATATTTTACAGCATCGTTGGCTATGAACACACAGCCTTGTCGCCCACAACGTGCAGTTTCTACTTCAGAAATTTGGTCATTCGTTGAAAGCTTCGATAGCGTCCATGCCGATCTTAACTATACATTGATTGCCAAGAGCGACACTCATTGCTCATCCCCTTTCTTCTCGTAGGCTGTTGTTTTTAAGCCCTACACTGCCAAGCAGTATGACAGAGTCCAGTTCATTTCAAGAACGTCAATGTGAATCGTATTTGATTTTAATCACAAACGTGATCAAAGCGATCAGTCATTGTTAGCTTCAGCCGCCTCTGCTTTGTTGTTTATTACTTCTCCGTAAGACATCTTCACGTACCACCCAGCAGATTCTACAGGGATGCATTTCATCTTCAAAGGATTTCAAAACCGATAGCGCTGCGCCCTTGTCGCTTAACATAAATCCTCCACGTTGTTAACTCTTATTGATCTTTAATCACAAACTTTCGTCTCGTTGCTCTTGCTTATCATCCGGTAAAGAACCTTCAGTTCAATTACGAATACGGACCAATATCCGCGTTTCTCCTTCAATCGATCTGTGGCCTTAATATAGATTTTCTGATTCAGCGGTCCGTAATATTTTATATTATTTATCGGAAAAAAACATTAGCAGTCCCAATGACCTAATGACCACCATGGCCTTTTCTTTGGAGGCTTTTTTAACTTAAAAACAATCCTTGCATTAGGAATACGCTGAAAATGCACACCAGTTTGTTAACCACATTGCGAAATGTTTGCGGACCAACACGATTTTAAAGATTGTGCAAAATGTCTTCCCATCTGCAATTAACTTTTGCTATTTTGGTGTTTGCACATGCAGCAACACCCATTTTACTCAATTTTTGCTTGCATTTTCCTTTATATTCTGAATACTCGTCCGTCCTTTATATAAGCAAGCAAACGCAAACCAAATTCGCAATTTACCACCTAATTACTTCATCCGTGGGGGTGGCCTTTTTCATCATGACAGCATGTGGTACAACAGCTCTATCTATCGCGCATTCTTTTCCACTTGATGAACTAAAAATTGCTTCCATGTATCATCTTCATCTTCATTATGGGTTCAAGTGTCGGCTGTTGAGGCTTGAGGAGTAAACACGTCTAATTGTGACGCTCCACAAGAAATATCAAAAACCCATCAATTAT